>PVKA01018695.1:0-43405 GCA_004027165.1 Ctenomys sociabilis
TATGCACCTTGTACAATACCAAAACGTTATGAAAACAGTTTGCAATGTATTATTTCATCGACTCTGTATGGTTATGGTGTTTTGAAACTGTCTGATTGACATTTGTATTTCAATAAAATAAAAATAAATGGAAAAAAAATTAAATTAAAAAAATAATAATTTTTTAAATACATGTAGCATTGTAAGGTTACAAAGATGTGAATCAGTATGATTCTCTAAAAAACTAGTGTGGAATCTGTTTGTGATATTTGCAATCACAAATTGTGAGTTCATTATGTACTACTTCTATAAACTTTTTATGAAATGTGAAACACCACAGGAAAATAAACTTCACACAGTTTGCAGTTGGAGTGCCCTTGCCCTTAACATGGGACTGCTCTCAAGTCTGGCAATTTAGGGCTCCCTCTCTCTCCTGGGTTTTGAGAATGACCATGGCATCCTAGGGAAATACCTTCACTTTCATTTATGTAGCTTGTCAGCCTATTCACTTTTCATTCATGCTTTGAGCGTATAGGTTTAAACACAGAGGTTGAGCCTTATGATTTTTTGTGATTTCTACACTGGTCAGAACCTAAGCTTCCACATGAAATTGCCTATCTCAATAAATTAAATTCATGTGTGCTTTTCTAAAAAGGTCTTTTTATAACACTAATACCTTTGAATCCAACTGGCTTCCACATAGCCTGCAGAAGAAGGGAACAGCCTTCTTTTTTTTTAATTTTTTTATACAAGGACCAATTCAGGAAAAATAAAATGTTTATGAGACACTTTTTTCTCCCACCAAAATAATGCTAGCTTTTCAGAATTCCATAGGGGGAAAAATCAGTTCTTAATAGCTTTAAACAACTTTATTGAAAGAGCAGCAGGTATAATATTTGCACTGCTTTTTAACCATCTATCTAAATTCTCCATTCGGGACCCATCAGAGATAAGAGGTGTCTTCCTTGGCTTTCATCTAGAAAATACATTGTGTTTTGGGAAAAAAGGCATTGCAGAATACAAAATTACTTTTAACAAATTATTTATTTGATACAAGAGGTCAGTAGATAATAGAAATGAACAGCTTAGGGAACAGATTATTTAAGAACAAAAATGAAAAGTATCTTTAAAAAACTGAGAAGATAGCCTCTTAAATGGGAGAAAGGTATGAAATAAGTATAAATTTGAGGGCATTTGTCACTAGTGTCACTTTTGTGTAATAGGAAAAGGTGTCTAGCATGAGCAGTGCAAGCTAGAACCTTAAGCAGGAGGCAAGTTGAGAGTCCCTCTGAGGAACCATGACAACAATCAACTCCAGCCAAAAGCCAAGCCTGTGATTCTAGAGCAGAGATAGAAGGCTATTGGGAAGATTCTGCAAAGAAATCATCTGGGTGAGGATGAAAAAAGCATTGGCAGAATAAAGGAATATCAGACTGAGTAGTGTAGAGAGAATTGAGAAGAAGTGGGCCAAGGCCAGGTTTGTGGAAATTTACCCTCGGGTTAAAACAGGTGCTCTGAAGTCTCTCAGTTGTAATTCATAGTCCATCTCTCACAAGCACCTAGACAGCAACATATTTCCATGAAGACGCTCATGTGTTGGGTTCTAACTTCCAGACTTAGAAGAACAAGTGTTTTGTTTTGCGGAACCAGGGATTGAACTCAGGCCCTTGCGCTTGCCAGGCAAGCACTTATTCTATTGAGGCATCTCCCTGGCCCCAAGAATAAGTGTTGCCAGTGTGAGAGGAGCAGGGTGCTGGAATTCTCCATGATGTCCTTTCCTGCTCTTGTATTCTATTGCTTTGACTTCACTTGGTGTTTTTAGGCTGTGCTTGTTCCCAGCCCTTTCCCTAGATGAGTTCTAGCTTTTCATTTTAATTTGTAGAATTTGTAATTCTGAAAATTAGTCTTTTCCTTTGGAATAGCCTTAGTCCTGTGAAAACAAGGGTGCTATCTCATGTGTCCATGTGGGGTAGAGATTGGTTCCCTGGAAGAACTGGCCATTGCTGAAACTGGAGCATCCTGGAAGGACACCTGGGAACCTGCATTTCCTATGGAGCCATTGTAGAATCTGAATGGAGTGTCTCACTGAACACCACACAAACATATTTTATGCAGAGGTAAAATTACGGTTTTTGTAGGAAGAAAGCAAGCTTGCTTTCTTAAGAAGAAACAAACATGCATATAAGCAGAAACCATAGTAGATCCAATTTATCTAGACTCAAATCTTAAATAAGATGCATACAATCTATTTTTAGAAGTGAACTCTATTAAGATACACGTTTATAATCATCATCATTATAGAACTTTACTTGTTGGTTTTCTTTTATATTTGTAAAATTGTGCAGACGCCACTTTAAAAATCCCTTCTGTGAGCTTAGCTGTGGCTCCCTTGCCACTCCAGTGTTCATGCTTATGGTAAAGCAGGTACCATTCTACCTGAAATTCATGACAGATTCTGCCACAATGGCATTCACCAAGGCAAACCTTGTGACTCATTGTCGTCAATTGAATAATGCTTAACTAACAGATGACTGGATAAAGAAAATGTGGGATTTATACACAGTACAGTTGGTGGGAATATACACTAGTATAATCACTATAGAAATCAGTATGAGGATTTCTCAAAAGACTAAAACCTAGAAATCCCATTTACCCAGCTGTTCCCCAAAGAATTAAAGATATATTGTAGTGATACATGCATGCCAGGGTGCAGCATAATTTATAATAGCTAAATCTTGGAAGCAGCCTATTTGTTCTTCAGCAGCTATATGGATAAAGAAACTATGGTGTTTATACACAATGAAGTACTACTGTGCCATAAAAGGCGAAACTGAAATCATTTGTGGGGAAATGGGTGCACCTTGAGACCATAAGTGTAAGTACTACAAGGTTTCTCTCACATGAGGAGCTCAGTGTTATAAACAAAGCTCAAAATAAAAGATAACAAGAAAACAAAAGGTGAATCTTTTGTGAAAATCAGTAGGACCCGGCTGGGAAGACAGCTCTGTGGCATAAATAAGCAGCTGCCTGGCAAGCACAGGGTCCTGGATTTGGACCTCAGGATGCCAGGCTCATCATGCCAGCCCTGAAAGCAGGCATGGTGGTGCACACCTCTAATGCCAGCTCTGGGGAGGCTGAGACAGGAGGGTCATTAAGAGTCCAAACTGCATAATGACACACTGTATCAAAAAAACAAAAAAGGAATAGGACCAAGAGATGGAGGGAAGCTCCTGCTTAGACAGAGCACAGCAGCCATGCTGGCGCTGCCCCCAGGGCACTCTGATCCAGAGATTGAGAGCAGGTATGGTAGTGCATGCCTGTAATACTAGCACTTGGGAGGCTGAAAACAGGAGAATCACTAGGAGTCCAGTCTATGTATTGAGACCCTGTAGACCATGTAGACCTTGTACTAAATACAGAGAGAGAGAGAGAGAGAGAGAGAGAGAGAGAGAGAGAGAGAGAGGAGGGAAGGGAAGGAAAAGGTTAAGGTTGGAAAAAAAAAAAAGTGCTATGTACACTCCCCACAAAGAATGTAATTGTTATGTACTGAAAACATTCTAATAAAAGAATAACGTATAGTAATGGGTGCACAGTGTCCAGAGCTGATGTTTTATCCAAATCTTGTAGTATTGTTCTAAGTGGGTTTTTCACAGCTGTCCCTTGTTGAGCACTAACTATGCAAGGGAATTTAGCCCTATAGGCATAAGACAAAGTGTGATAGAGTTAAGTGGAAATGATGATTTGCTGTTCTTTGCTGTCTTCCAGTCCACTGCTGGCTGTATCCTTTGCTGCCTGCTGTGCAGTTCCAGGAATTGCTCTTCTGACTTGGGGAGTGAATCCACTGACAGGAGCCCTGGGAATCTTCAACATTTTCCTGTACACTTGCTGTTACACACCACTGAAGAGGATGAGCATTGCCAACACATGGGTCGGGGCCGTGGTTGGCGCCATCCCCCCTGTCATGGGCTGGACAGCAGCCACTGGCTGCCTAGATGCAGGTGAGTGTCCCCCTGTGCTGAGTCTCATTAGATCTGTGGCCTCTGAGCAAATGTGAAGGTCTCCTGCTCCTAGTATTCTACTCATCAGGCTCCCTTTTCTTCAGTACTGACTCTTTGGGCAGTTGTGTTGATGTGGCAGGATGAAATACTGTAAATAAAGAACTGAAGGGACCCTGTGTCATTCTGACTTGCTGGGTATGCTCTGTACTCTCCCACAGGGAGATCCAGGAGAAAGCAGAAGGTAGTGGTGTCCCAGCTCTGATAAGAATCACAAATCACTTTAGGACTGCTTCACTCACTTTGGATATCCCAGCCTATGGGAAGGGATGGAAACACACCTCTGTCCCCTACAGAGGGGTACAACCTCCTCGGCAACCTCCCTCCTTCCTTCCTGTAGAACAGGGTTACTCCCTTATGAAAGAACAGATTCTTTTCATTAGTTTCTAATTTATTTTCATATGATTTGCTTAAATTGTTCATGCTGTCTACAATAAAGCCATTGAAACATTTCTACATTTTTTTGGTAGTGTGTCACAACTCAATTTGTGGGGTGAAAATAGCTCATTTTTACCATCTGTAAGGGAAGTTTTGCAGTCTAATTAGTCAAGTAATTAGTGTTTTTGACCAACACTTAGGAAGGAAGTGGTGAGGTTTCCTGCAATATATATAAGTACATATTTTTCACATGAGAGATGAAAGGCAGTTGACCATAAATCATTACCCTGTAAGCCACATTTCTGAAACTTTTCATAAAAGCTCATACACCCTGATTTGGCAGGCTTACAGATGGCAATTACACCTTTACCACGATCATCTCTTCAAACTGTTTTAATATCCTGTAAATGGTGGATTTTAATGAATCTACAAATGCAATATTCTACAACTATTATACTCTTTTCTCTCTAGTAAACCTTAAACTGGAGTCTCATCCATGTGGGAGGCAAGAGTAGCGAAGTGCTTATGAGCAGGCTCAGCAGCCCAGCAAGGCCACCTGGGGCTAGAACCCTGTCTACCTCTTGGCTGAGTGACTTTTGGAACTGACTTTGGCCTCTTATCAACTAACTACATGGGGCTGCATGGAGCTGCTGTGAAGATTAAATAATTTATTGTCTCAGTCTGTCCGGTGTTGCTGTAACAGACTATAGATTAAATAATTTGTAAAGAAGAGAGATTTATTTCTTATAGTTCTGGAAGCCTTAAAATCCAAGGTGAAAGACCCCTCCATTTGGCAACAACTTCCATGCTGTAATTCCATGGCAAAAGGGAGGGAGGAGAGGGGAGAGAGGTAAGGGGGGGGAGAGAGAGGGGCACCTATACAAGATTAAATTTATACCAGGGAGTGTGGTAATCCCTACCTGAGTGTAATCCCAGCACACAGGAGGCTAAGACAGGAGGATACTGCTGTGAATTCAAGGCCTACCTAAACTGCTTAGCAAGACCCTGTCTTAAACCAGAAAGGGAAAATGAGAGCAAACAATTGAATTTGTAAGCCCTCAAACCCTTCTATAATCCTTATTAATCTATTCTTGCAGTGGACTCCTCCAGACCTGAATACCTCCCATCAGGCCCCACCTCCCATCCCTGTTCCACTGGGGACTCAGTTTCCAAAGTATGTTTTGAGGGGAACACATTCCACCCATAGCAATTATGATGTATAAAGTGCTGTGCCATATGGAGGATTCAGTTCTAGATGGATAATCCTGTTATGTCCAGTAATCCTTTATCTAGTGAGTTAACATAGAAGATTTTAATTGAGTTACACCTTTGAATTATACTTTCATCATTGTTCTCTAGCTGTTGTTCTGAAGACAGTGAAGTGCCTACAGGTTGGGGTGAAGGGGATTGGGGTGAGTAGATTGCATCCTTGGCCTAGATGTTATATTGGTGCTAACATGGTTTGCCACTTCCATTCAGAGAGAAGACCCACAAACTACTAGTTCTCTTACTCAGCCCATGTTCCTCAATTCCGCTGAGCTCCAGCCCTGACCTGGCCCCCTCACCAGACTACCCCAACCCCTCCAGATCCCCTGACATCCAAGGCAATGGCCCCGGAAGAAAGTGAAGGACCTCCTGGGCTCTACATCCTCCGGTGTCCTGCCTTCCTTGTTATGGAGCTGCACTTCAGCACTTGGGTTCTCCTTAGAACACTCTGTACCCTACCAGAAATAATGGGGCGCTGTTCAGTTTCTTCAGTCCTGACATAAAGAAATAAGGCAGCAAAAACTTCTCTGTGGGGAATCTCAGGTGGGACAGGGTCACAGTCAGCCTCCAAGGACCACAGATGCAGGGAGAAGTAACTACTGGACACAGGTGAAGACAGTCCAGTCTAGGTCCACACAGAACTCGACCACCACTGGTGTTCAGGGGCCTAGAGCACGGTTCCACCCCGAGGGTGAGGAGCTCTTGTTAATGCCTCAGCAACCTCCTCATTAAGAGTTTGAGCCATGGTGTATAGAAGCTGGATATTTTGTCCCTGAAATTCAGAAATGTAGTTTTGTGAAGTCCCCATTTAGATGGTACAAGCCGGCAAGAGCCCCCTTTTACAGAAGGGCAGTATATGTATGGGTAAACTGTGAATAGTCGTAATTATGAATTTTTTATAAATGTTAAATATAGTCTGTGTCATCCAAATTTAATTCTTTGTGCACATTGGTGATTTGCAGCTAAGGGCTAGGCTATACCTGTGTAGATTACAGGTTGGAAATAAGTAGCCATGTATTTAGCTATTTCAGAAGGTAAGACCATTATCTATCTGAACAGAACCTGGTATGAAACAGTATTCTGGAAGATTGGTGTACCCACTGAGAGAAACTCCCTTGGCTATATTGGACATTGACTTCTCTCGTATCCTTTTTCCATAAATCTTTAAGGTACATTGCAGAACCCTCAGTACCAATACGGTTCACTGCCCCCAAATTATCACTGTCAGTAGTCAGATTAGATCAAGTCATGTGCCTAAAGCCTTGTGGTGTTTGTGCAAGGGAGTAACACTACTTTACATAATGTATTAAACTAATTTGATAGCACAAACAAGAGAAGCAGTAAATATCTCACTGAGCTCAAGAAGAAGTGAATAGTTGTCTTCCATTGTATAGATGATACAGCTGGAGAGAACTCATTGTAACCTTTTTGTAGGATTTTAGAAGCTGAATTGAACATGGCTGAATAACAGTTTTTAGAGCTGCGCTGTCCAGAGTAGTAGGTAATAGCCACAGCTGGCTATTTAAATTTAAACCAAGTTAGCATTGAGTTCTTACCCCCCACTGTGCAAATGCCCAGAGCCACATGTGGCTAGTACCTCCCATCGCACAGTAGAAGTAGGATGTTTCCAGTCCTGCAGAAAGTTATCTTGGACAGTATCACCCAGAAGCAGATATTGACATCCTTCAGAGTCTGTGTTCCCTCAGTTGTGTGTGAATCTGCAGTTTAAATAATGGGGCACTGAGGAGACTGTGCCTGTGGTCTCATCCAGTCAGAACCCCTGGTTGGCAGATGTAGTACACATCCGCATGACCTCGCGTACTGTGGAAACACAGATTCCTGGGCCCCATGCTCCAGGTTCTGGTACAGTGAATCCTGTGTGGGGTTCTGACCATTGTGATGCTGATATCCCTGGTCCAGGCACCACACTTTCTAAATCACAGTCTGCAAAGATAAGGAGAAAGAATATCAGCTGTTAGAATGCCGGGGAATACTTAGAAATTGTGGCAAAGGGAGGACATGAACAGATGGTATTTTTCAAAGTGAACTAATGGTGCTATCATTTGTATTAGCCACAGAGTTTACATTTCTCATCTCAGTTCTTAGGGAACATGTCTGGCTGGAAAGAGCCCTTCTGAGAAAAAAAAAAAAAAACTTTTAAAATGTTTCCTGCTCCTGCAGTATGTACAATCCATGTAATCTTTGACCCTCCAGAGAACAGTCACACTGAAGAAACCTATGAATAGGGAAGTCTTTAGAACACAGTACTGAACTATACTGACTATAAGGAAGGGTTTTCAACAAGGGTTGAAACAAGGGTTGAAAGCTTAGGCAGGTACCAGCACCAGGAAGCAAAAGACTGTCCTCTCAGCTGCATAGCCTAGACTGGGAGCTGCAGGTTTACTGCCTTAAACTGGTCCTCCATGGAAGCTTCATTATACAGGCTTAATCTGGGACCTACTATGAGCTACATATTGACACATAGAAAAGTGACTAGAACCCGCTTCTGTCCTATAGAAATCCCTAGGAAGGTTGAGCAGGCAGTGAGGTAACTGAGGCTGTTAACCACTTCAGCAGATGCACTCTTCATCTTTCCAGATTGGCCAGGAGGATGTTGGAGAGGACTGACTTCTGGCTCAAGTCTTCACGATTTACCTGTGAACTGAATGTGCTTTCCAAGAGGAGAGCGTACAGATACTATCAGGCCTAAGAGCCAGGGCAGTGAGGGTGAGGCAGGGGTGACACCTAGAACAGGCTCCTTGCTAAGGAATTTATAGTGTATTTGAAGGGATAAAGTTCCTTTGGCACTTGAAACAGGAAAGCAGCAAGTCTCACAACATGTGGGGTTATTTAACTGAGAGTGTGCAGCAGGTTTGTGCTGGAAATCAGTAAGGTTCAAAACCTTTCATTGTCCTCACAGCCCTTGTGCTTCTCACGCCTCCCACCCACTCTCTCCACGCTTCCTCTCCCCTCCCCAGTGTTTCACCTACCTAGACTTGCCTCTACCCCCACCTCTGGGTCCTCCCTACACAGCATTTCACCTTTTAAGTATTTAGTGGAATATCAGTCTGATCATCCTTTGAAAAAACAACCAAGTTGGGGAATAAATGAAAGTTTTATGTTTGGAGACAGACTGGACTAAACACACCCCAACTCCTTTTTCCACCCGGGAACCAATGCATAAAATAGCACCCACATTTAGGGCTAGGACTTTTGCAAAAACCTTTACTAGTGCTAGGTAGATGGTGGTCGAGATGAGAAAGGAAGCAGCTCAGGAATGATGTTTGAAGTAGAAATCCTATAGCCTGTGGGAAAGGATCTACTCAAGAAACTAAATGTTAGAAGGACAAAAATCTAAAGATAATTATAGAAAACGTACATCCCTGGCTACATGTGGGTCAGAGTCATCTGCAAAGAAAGGAAACATGCACCAGTGTTCAGAAATACCTTTCCTCCCTTCTGGTTATCTGCATCTTTTTGTGGTTTTGGTGGCTAAGGGCCCCAGAGGAACTTGAGCACTGGAGAGATGTTGCTGCCTCTAATAAGGACACACAACGTAACAGATCGATATTCCATGAGTTCTGACCCTCCCTTTTATATTTTGATTTATTATTTTAACTAGATAGATTAAAAAAAAAAAAAAAAAAAAGATGATTTCAGTTGTTTCAGATGCCCTGTGGGAAGGTCTAACCTGCCTCTTCACTTAGCTGTGTAGCACTGGGTGTTAAAGTAGGACAGGGCAGGGCAGTGAAGAACATTAAACAAGATTAACTAACAGAAAGTGTAAAATCTACAGGGATTTCAGTTGTTCTTGGTATTTGCTGTTTTGGGATTTTTATTGCACAGAAAGCTACAAACCTCTCCTGGCCTACAGTGTCCACAGGGTCATATGTGAATGTCTTTTGAGGCACAGAGGGCTCTGCCACCCCCTGCTCTGTGCACAAGAGACAGGTGCATGTTATGAAGCCCTTCTGTGTATAAGGTAGTTACTATCACTGAATTTTACCTATGTCCATTTTCCTCAGCACATAGAAGCACCTACCTAATTATCTTGGCTTTTATTTTATTATTATTTTTAAAGCTCAACTGCTATTAGCAGGAAACCTTACAAATGCTTCCCACCTAAAATGCAGGAAGCAGGGTGGAGAAAGCTACTTTCTGGTCCCTGATCTAGCCATCTTTCTGTCTTGGGAACAGAAACACTTGGTTTTATTCTGCACACAAGGGACAGCAATGACAAAAGTGAACTGCTGGAGCCCTGATGAAGGACCCCATTCTGACATGGGGAAGAAAATTATTGCAGATAAGTGCATGACAGCTGACATTCCAGCCCCAAGCTGTCCTGGAGCCACATGCATTAGACCTCTCAACAATGTTTATCTCCAGAGACTATTTTGTTTATCTCAGAGGCTTCAGGTTAAATCCCCTCCCCCTCCTTACCAAAGCTACCTCTCTTACCACATCCCTGTTTCTTCAGAATAGATTATTTTTTGATCATTTTGCTAAATTCAAATAAATCTCATGCCCTGGGAACTTACAGAACGGGCCTCTCCATGACCATCTTATAGAGTTGACTTGTCACTCATCTTTGGTTTGTAACTCTGATGTTGTATGATAAACATTGATTATGTCAGCCAACATTCAGTTACAAATGAGGACTTAGAAACAGGCTCTTATCAGGAAGTGACACTTGGCAGATGGATGGTTTTAGAAGTCAAAAGATTGTTTTTTAAGCCCAACTGGTAAACTACAAATTGATAAATACTGTTTTACCCTATTTACCTCTTTTGTCCCAGTTGAAAAAATACAATCAATTAGGGAGAATCACCCATTCAATCAACAAATATTTATGGTGGCCTTGCTAAATATCCAGTACTGTATAACCCAACTATTTTTAAAGATTCCCTTCAAAATACTGCCTCAATTTGAAATTTAACTCAAAAATGAGTATCTGTTTATGTATGAACTTTACCATAACTAGCCTTAGTGCTAGATTAATTAAGATAAATGACATTTTAAAAGATAAAACAGACAAGGAAAACTTGAGTGGAAATAGACTTTATTCAAAGACAAAAAGAGAACAAAAGAAAAAAGAAACTGAAGGGTGTAGTAGAAATATATTGCTAGACACAAGATGGAAGTATAATTAGAGGCAAACTGTCAGGCTGCCGACTGTGATTGATCACAAGCTTTTAGGACTGTGGGCCAGTGCTTCCTGGATAGAATGATAGATAGGGCTTGGCAGGGCAGCTTTGGGTAGACATGGAATCCGACACACAGTCCATGTTGAGTTAGTACTTTCCAGTGACTAGATTGTTATTTGGGAGATAAAGACAGAAAGATCTTCCTATGTGATCTAGGCAAGATGGGACTGTTTGAATTTCTAAGAAAATATACAGGGGCTAAATTTCTAGGGCAATGGAAAGAGAGGAAAGCACTTTTTCAAATCAGCTGTACTTCCTTTGTTCCCATCCTTCCCTGGATCCTATCTCCTGACTCTGGCAGACCACAGAAAAACACACAAGGTGAGGGAGAGGAGAATCCCCTGGCTCCAGCCTCTAAGCTGCACCATTATTCCTAAATTACTTTCCAAAGAATTCTCTAAAAGCAAATAACCATTGTCCACTCTACTTCCTATTTTAGAAGACTTTTAATCTTCTCTTTTATCTTGTGTGCAGTTGATAAACTGGCCCCACATCCTCTTCCCTTTATCTGCACCACCATAGAAGTATATTCCACTGTTGAGGCCCATCTGTTTCACAAATCCCTTTGTGTTAACCTTCAAAAGAAAGGCTTTGAAATCTATGACCGTGGAGCTCTGGGTCTGGCTTTGCTCCCTTGCTGACCGCCAGCTTACATAACCATATAACCATGAAAGCACAGATAGAACTGCCATGGCCCAGATGCAGGGCACGGGGCTTCCCTAGGAGAAGAGCCCATTGTGCTGGGGACCCAACCACTAGCCTCCAAAGTGAAGCTAGCATTCTTTATACTTTGCAAGGCCATGCGTGGATGGTGAATGACAATGAATGGCTCTAGCTGGGGGCGGGAAGGTGCTCACCAGGCTGTCAAGGAAAGCAAGCTAAACCCATTGAACTCCATTCCAGAAGTTTTCCTTGGAAAAGCACATGCTAAGAGAACAACAGCTTGAGAATTTTTGTCTTCATTTGTTTGCCTAGAATTGCCTTAGTTTTATTTTTCAACAAAGTGATAGAAAGTATACTGTGGACAAGAGCATTTGGGGCAGAAAGGGAAAAGAGAGAGTTTTCTCAACTGCTGCAGAAGTGATTGTTAAGTGCTTTGAAGAGACCTGAAAAATACATGTGTCTTTAATTGTCACCAGGAAGACACTGGTCAGGCTTGCCTACCTAGTACATCCTCTAATCAAGCAGGATGTTACTGGGTAAGGATTCTCTCCTGTTGTCCACACATAAAACAGTAGATATGTAGCTCTGTATTTTCTTCATTCAGGAAGGGAAACTCAGACACCTGGATATTTTCTAAAGTTACCTCTTAGCCAGGAGTAACATGATGCTCTGCAGAGCCATATGCACGGGTATGCTACCTCATAGGTTTTTAGTATTTTTAATAGTCATGCACAAACATGCACTCAATTAAAGAAAAGGAAGCAAAGCCGGGTGTGTTGGTGCACACCTGTAATCCTAGCACTTGGGAGGCTGAGGCGAGAGGATCATTGCAAGTTGCAGACCAGCCTGAACTACATAGCAAGACCCTGTCTCAAAAAGAAAAGGAAGCAGACATATATTCCAATTAAGATTAAAAACCAATTATGTACAGCAGGGTTAGATAGAAAAATAATCCAGTTAAAAGAAGCAGAAACTGCTGACTTCTGTGATAGTATTGAAACTCAGATCTCAGTTTACAGATCATCCCTTTCAGGAAGCCTGGCCTGGCCTGTCTGAGGCTGAGAGTGTGTGCAGCTTCTGCCCTGTGCTGTCCACGAGTCCTGTCTCCAAGGGAACACCCAGCAGAGAGGTGTCTTCCCTGCCATACCTTGATGGCAAAAGGCTTTGAGCCATTATAGTGCCTGTCATTTTGTGGGCTCCCAGGCAGCTTGCTGTCATTGAAGACAGGCCCAATAAAAATGTGACTGCTTGGGGAGTGAGGCAAGGGATGAGCCAACTACCTACCTGAGTGTCAGGAGGTCTTTGAATTTGCAAGCTGAGTGCTTTATTTTAGCCCTCTAGGAAGGTGGGCTCCCTGCCACTGCCCTAGACTAGTTCAAGGCTTCCTGTTGAGTTTACCTTATCTTGATAAAGAGAGCAATGTTTTCCATCTTTCATAGAGCAGAAACAGTTGAAGTGTATCAAGCATGAACTGTGTGTGGGTGGTAGTTTTCTGATTACAATCCATTAAGACTAAGCTGTGATTTCTAAAGAATGCTTTCATTTGTGACAGGAGCCAAACCCATACCGATTTCCGTTCATGCAGACAGCAGCGTACTACTCTTCTGAAAATGAAAATGAGCTTTTTTTTTTTCAAGTTATGTTATTTTAAGCAGAGGCATAACTGAAAATGTGTATTGAGTAACACAGAATGCTCCAGTTGACACACAAAACAGAAGGGCTCTTGAGAAAGACAAGAACAATTCCACATCTGAGCCTGCTGTGTTAACTGTTTCAAGTTTGATTTCCCAGCTGAGTTTGCTTTTTTGTCCACTTCTAGAATAGAACACACAGAAAACTCTGAATCATTCTGTCCTTCTCCCATCTAAATTATCACTGATGTTTTTTCTTGACAAGAAACTTCTTGGTCTTGTCAGCTTTCTTTTGTACTTGTGGCTCTAACTGCCAGCAGCTGGTGAGCTTAGGGTGACCACTTCCTACAACATGCTTGGCGCATCAGTGTCACCCTGTACCCTGAGAATCTCTAACAACATGCCCTCCTTTCATATCACACCTAACAGTCTGGATATTTTATTTTTTCATTAAAAGACAAAGTCTACTTCTATCATCCTGTTTGCTATTTCATTACACCTCTGCAGCCCAACTTCCTCATTGTCCTTTCTGATTCCCCAGGAAGACTCAGTGTCAAGGTAAATGTCTGTTCACCGCCGAAGCAAGTACTAGGAGTATTATTAATAAGTGAGACAATGCCTCCACAGTTTCTTCTCTAAGAAGCCCCCTCCTACTCAGCCCTCTGGCATTCAAATTATCACCCATCAGTCCACTAGTGTGGGGGTAACAACTTTGTTCTGTGTAACAACAACTTTCTCAAAGTAGCTTGTTGGATGAGCTAATGGCAGTACTCTTCCCACGTCCTCAAGGAATTCATCCCAAGACCTAACGCATATGCCTGCAGCCACAGATGGTGACTACCAGATCCTAAATACAAGCACTGTGAAACCCTGACAGTTTATGTGCTAACAGAACTATTAAGTAGTCACATGGAGGGTAGTGTAGAGAGTATAGATACTCTGCCAACAGAGGTGGTTCTCAAAACTGGTCTGTGCAAGATTTTATCACAGTACTCTGAGGGTACACGTTTCAAAACTTAGGAATAGTTTATGGAATGTTCTATATGTGTTTAGACAACAGTTGACAGGAGTAACAAAACCTCAGATGAAGGAGAGCTGCTATAGTTTGACTCATAAGATGATGGTAATAATACTTGCAAGCTGGGTTGTTTTAAGCTTTAGAAAGCATGTGTCCATTGCCAAGGATATGACACCCACAAGGCATTTCAACTGGTATGCCTTAACAGGCACCCCAGATTTGAAATGACCAAGAATAGAACGTTTCCAGTGTACCATGAAGACATTGCCCAGAGGGGGAGATCACCTGCAGGACTGGGATTGGTGTTGGTGCCCTGTTCTCTCTGGTGCCCCAGCTCCTCACTGCCCCAAGTCTTCTCCTCTGATGCTGGGGGCCCTGGGCATCCTGCTTCTTACCTGGCTTCCAGGAGACTCACCAGCCTTCCTCACAACACTGTCTCACTCTAGCGTTTCTGCCATTCCTAAAACATGGTACTGTTTCCAGGACCCGATGGATGGAGCCCACTTCCAGCATGGGCTGACAGCCTCAGCGTCACCTGCTTTCACAGCTATTTGTAATGTTATCTGTCTCCTTGTAGAATTTAAGCAGAGTTGAGCTTGCTCACAGCTGTGTTTCTGTTACCCAAAATTATACCTGACATGTAAGGATGCATCATCTGTTTACCAAGTGAATGGATTCAACGCAAAATAACAGCCCCATTATTTTCACTGTCATTGGAATGTGTTTGTATCAACTAACATATTTATGTCTATGTTATTTATTTATAAGTTAACAGAGAATAAAGATGAAAAATGAATTTGGAGGATTTGATAGCAACTCTTCTGAAACAGAGACTGTAAACCCAGGTCTCCATTATATTGTCTCCCAAATGGGAAACTGAAAGGAGTAGCATAGCTTGCTAAAACCGCAGGAAACTTGGTGGACGCGACACCTCCTGGTGAACTTCATTCAGAAAGGTCTGAGTTTTTACCCAGAATAGTGTGAATTGAAAGACCATTGTTGTTTTGAAAGGACTGGCAAAGCTGGCCCCTAGTGTCACCCCACATGTTGAGGAACATGGAGATGATTAAATATGGATGCCTTTCGGGGGTTTGTGCAGAAACAGGTTTCTCAGGGCTTGGAGCATCTGACTTTCTAAATTTTACATTATTCATTTTGCTTTCTTGGACCAGGAGCTTCCAACACCCTCAGTACCTGAGCTAAGACTGGCTACAAACTTCATCCTCCTCTTCTGCGTGTAGGATGGAAATTCCCAAGGTAGATTGTGCCTTTGGGCAGTATATCAGATCTGTGCTGGAGAACCCACACAGGAGGCTGTCAGGTACCAGGGAAGCCAAGACAGCTGTTGGCAAAGGGACAGTAGACAGAGCCCACACAGCTTCCCTCACTGGCTCATAAGCCCATGTTGAGAATCGGTGATCTTGGATCAGTTTTGGTTCATCACTTCTAAGCACATTGACAATTCTGAAGACCCTTTCCTGCACTGTCTGGACTTTAAGTTATGGCCTCTGGAGACACAAAGGAAGATGAGAATGCCCTTGAGATCAGATAAATAATGACTGATTTTCATAGGAGCAGATGAGTGACAGTGTTCTCAGCTACCCACCCCAGCCCATACCCACTCTGACTGCCAGGCTGCTTTTGAACTTGGCTGAGGCTGAAGACACCCAAGGTCACACTCATAGCCTCCCCTCTCTGCACCTCCAGAGCACCTCCATAAGCCTAGGAGTTGTTCACAGTACGTCCCTTGCCCTTACCCTCCTACATCCCCTTCAGATTCATCTTGTTTCCACCAGCACTGTTCACCACCTTGACCCCAACTACTGTCATCTTCCATGTCATCTAATTGATCTGATGGACCTGCCTGAGGCCCCGTCAGTGTATTCTTCACAGATGAGATCACTTAACACAGGTGTCCCTTTCTTTACACACACACACACACACACACACACACACACACACACATAGTCACACACAGTCACGTTCTTGTACATAGCCTTCTGGGTCTCTGTTTCCTTGAGGATAGAACCTATCCTTAACATGGTCTGCAGCTTTTCCTGAGCAGTCTTTATTCTCAGCATTCTAGTCACTGAACCTTCCTCTTTTACCTTCATTTTTCAAATGATCACCCAGTAAAATTGACGTTTTATTTTCATAAACACTTTAATGACTCCTAATATTCATAGTAAATTTCTTTAATACCTTGCCTACACCTTGCACCTCCCTGCCAAAGGATGGCTCAGCTCTGATGTCCCTTCCTCTAGAGTCTTTACTGACCTCCTCACTAGCTCAACTCCTTGTGCCATAAGTCCTCACTGCACAGTGTCTCATCCCTTCACATCATTTGCAAGGTGGTTTAGGCTCATTAGTATGCTTTTGATTAATGCCCCCTATTTTGGTATAGATCTAAGATATCCCCATTACTGAGTACACTACGCATCAATGGATTAATGTATAAACACATCACAACTCATTGCTATGACCCCTAGCATTAGGTGGAACTGGGTCTGTGTGAGTGACCCTGAATTATGTATTCTTAGCCCAGGCTGCTTCTCTCTCTGTCTCTTTCTGTCTGTCTGTCTGTCTGTCTGTCTGTCTCCTCTCTTTTCTCTGACTCCTTCCCTCCCTCCCTCCCCCCCTCCCTCTCTCCCTCCTTCCCTCCCCTCTCTCCTCTCTATCTCCCCTGCCTGGCCTCTGTGGCTTGATCAGCTTTCTTCTGCCATTCCATTTCTGCTTTAAAGCCAGCCATCTGTGAATGGACTAAACCCTCTGAATATGTGAGTCAAATAGACCCCTCCTCCATTAAATTGGGGGTTCAGGTGATCTGTCCCCGCAATGAAAGCATCATTCCTTTTTGGCCCAATGGGGAACTTAATGCAAATGAGGATATACACTGTCATACTGTTCTCAAGGTTGTACCTCACTGCCTAGCTCAATGCTTGCCACTTAGATGAGCTAAAGAGTAACAGATTGCCTAGTAATTGGCCCTTTCCCTCAAGCCCTGGTGAGTTTAGGGAGGTGGCTTAGTGTAGTACAGAGAACCTGGTTTTAAAATTAGTGATTTCCCTTTACTTCTTTTTGAAGAATTCAACACCTAGTTTCTTTTCAAATAAGGATTAAATAATGTACCTAAAAGTCCTGTAGTCATTAATTGGGACAGTCTCCTTCAAAGTATGGTAGGTGCTCAGTAAAGGCATTCTCCTTTCTTTATATGCAAGCAGTGAGTAGACTTCTGTTTCAGGGAAAGCAGTTGAATTTTACTTCAGTTTATGACTTTATTTTTTAAAAATTGCAAAGCTATAGACAGAGCATCATTCTACTCTAAGACTATGTTCCTTTATGCTAGTGTGAGTATTTTACTTACTCTGTGGGCTTAGCACCTGCTGTTTAGTACCCGCTGCTTATGCCAGTTGTGTCAGGCTCTGGAGAATCATCAGGAAGGGTGTACCAGGCACCCACATGGTGGCTCCTGGTGATCCCTGGTAAAACTGAAGATCAGATAAAGACAGACTGTTCAGCACTAGCCTGTGTGCTGAGTAGGAAGCTATTAAGACCTGTGGAAAGCCAGGCTCCCACACAAGGCCAGATACACTAGACAGGCCCTCAGGTCTTGGCACTGCTGCTAGCCCACGCACATCCCAGCTGAGTAAGTAGAGCTAGGAGCAGGCATGCAGAGGCTGGAATCTACTCAGTGCTGATTCCTATAAAGAGCTTTCCAGTGCATAAGTAAGGCCTCTTTGGTCATCACTAGTGGTGAACCATGAGAGGCATTGTAAGGTGGTTGAAAGCCCAAGATGCTAAGCATCCTGAAGCTCAGGAGACAGGGTCTCACTCAGAAGCTAGCCTCCACACCCAGAGACACAGCATTTCCCTCTGGGAAGGAGGTAGACTTTCCACCACCATTGTACTGTGTTTGCTACACCTATAGGCAAATCTGAGGAGGCAGTGGTGCTGGTCAAATCCCAGACGACTCTTCACAGAGAGAGAACTCTTCCTTTGGAAATGTTTGGTGACCTCTGACTTTGTTTCCTTCTTGTCCATCTAAATTTCTGAACAGGAGCACTTCTTTTGGGAGGAATCCTCTACTCCTGGCAGTTCCCTCATTTTAACGCATTGAGCTGGGGTCTCCGTGAAGACTACTCCCGTGGTGGCTATTGTATGATGTCTGTGACTCACCCTGGCCTGTGCAGACGAGTGGCGCTGCGGCACTGCCTGGCCCTAGTCGGACTGTGCATAGCTGCACCTCTGCTAGACGTCACCTCGTGGGCCTTCCCAGTGGTCTCCCTCCCCATCAACCTGTACATTTCCTACCTCGGCTTCCAGTTCTACAAGAATGCAGACCGGAAGAGCTCCCGGAAACTGTTCTTCTGTAGCCTGTGGCATCTGCCTCTGCTCCTGCTGCTCATGCTCACCTGTAAGCACCGGCCAGGAAGGGAGGGGGACAAGGAAGATGCTCAGAGCTGATAGGAAGCAGTTGCAGCAAGAAAGAACTAAACAAAACAGGGAGACACAATCCTTTTCTTATTGGGTAAGAATATTTTGGTAATTCTGGAGTACAAAAAGGAAAATCGCTGGTTTTAATACAAGATTGTAAAATAATCTGGTGCTCAGTGTTCACTTAAAATTATATATATATAGTCCCCAAATAAGAAATGAATTGGCTCAGCTGATTAATGCAAAAATAGACTATTTTTCTCTTTGATGAGCTTTATACATCTTTTCCTCCATGTCCCATTCTCCATTTCCTTCTTCTCTCTCATGTGTATGCAGTGTACATCTTCCGGCCTACGCACACTCCCCACCTGGCAACCAGAGTGGCTGTGATCAGACAAGCTCTGACCAGACTTCAGGATCAACCAGGGCCACCTCAGAGGAAGGACACAGTAAAGTCACAGCATTCCTTTCTCTGCCATTAACCAGGGGCCCTATTCCTGTTCTCTCTACTTCAGCCATGTCTCAGTTGTGTTCTCACAGAAAATAACAGAACGCACAGAATAGATTGCTTCACAACTTTAGCAGTTACTCGGGGACTGCCAGCCCCTATCCCCTGCCACCACTTGCACTACAAATCAGAACTCCAGAAACTCTGAATAATCCAGTGCATCTTTATAATTCAGGTATGGTCTAAAGTGTTTCTCTCTGGAGGACAGCACTAGCTTTAATTCCAGAAAACCCTCCGGCACCCCCAAGCCCCTCCCAGACTGTACTTATTCAATCCCTACTGAGCCTTATCAGCTCCTCTGTGCTGCCCAGCTTCTTCAAGCCATGTGAGCAGGGAAGCTAGAAAAAGAGGAGCTGGGCTAGCAGCCCACATAGCTCACATTCTTACCCTTCCTAGAAACCACATTTCCATCTTGGAACTGCTAAGCTCAGAAATTAGCTTCCACATGTGCAGTGGCTTTGAGAGCCAGGGCCCAGTTGGGCTTCTGCAGGGTTAGTCCCACTTGTGGAGAATTTTTAGTTTTCCTATAGCCTGAGGTGGCCTCAGGAATCAGACACTGTCCCCTGTAAGGACTTTGTCCTTCGTGAGTTCCTCAAAGTCCACATGGAGTCCCAGTTGCTCAAAACATTAGATCCTGGCAGGATGCTTTGATTGTAGTCTCCTGGGGTACTGCTGTCCTTTAGGGATGTGTCCAGGGGGTTTAAGTAATATTTACACAGTCATTTCAGTATAAATGTTCTCTGAAAAATGTCAGGGGTTAGAAACGTAGCTCAGTGGTAGAACACTGGCACGCTGAGGCCCGGGTTTCCATCTCCACCACACATACACACATATTCAACAGAACTAAAGCAGGTGCCTGTAGCACCTAGCCCTTGCTGGAGTCCAGGCTGTTTCCTGTGAGCACAGGGCCTGGAAGTGTGTAGAAGGAGCGTCTACAATCTGTTGCAGCCCTTAAGTTGTAAAATATGTTGACTCTTATACAATAAAATTCTGTGAGAAGCGGAGTGTGTGCAATGAGAATTTTTTTTTTTTTCATCTTGTACCAAGTTTGCACTGTTCCTGGTGACTTGGTAAACTATTCCTTCATGAGCTATCAAAGAACTACATGGCACATCGTTATTTCTTATCATAAATGGCTATTTTACAGTTTATATACTTATGGAATACAAAGTACTCTGTCGTTTATCATTACCATGTGGCTTATTACAATGTGAAATAACTAGGTCAAACTAAGATATTCATTATCTCTCAAACACTTATTCTTTGGGATGAGAACATTTGAAACTTTAATGATTTTGAAATGTGCAGTACATCATTGTTTATTATATTCACCACACAGCACAAAATATCTCAAAGCAACAAATGTTGTCCCCCTGTCTAATTGAACCTTTGTATACTTGGGCATCACCAGCTGTTCCCCTCGCCCCTCACCCCTCAGTCCTCTGTTTGGTTGGAACCAGACTGAGTCCTAACACCACCACCCCTTCCTTCACCTTCCCTCCACTATCTTACACTCCCTGGTGTACTCCAGCTGACAGGTTGGCCGGGTTAAGGGGCTGCAGCAGGAACCCAAAAGACAGAGACACAGAGATTTTTGGAAAATGTCTCTTGGCATACTCTAATGACATGCTTGCAGTCAAAGAAAATAAACTCATTTGCCTTGGGTGAAGAGCTTGTTGGAATGCGGGCTTGAGTCATTCCCTAGGAGTCAAGGTGACTATACAGCAAGTATAGCTGCTGTCACTCAGTGGTTGGAGCCTGCCAAGCGCCTCAGTATGTCAGAGGCAGAGCACATAAGGCCAGGTGTCTTACTTTCTGCTGCGACTCACTACCCAACCTCCACAACTGAAAGGAGGAAAGATTTGCTTTGGCTCATGTGTTGCTGTTGCAATCCTTAGCTGGCTGCAAGGCAGGGTAGCATACCAGAGGAGAAAAAGTAGTTGGTGTAGTCACAGGAAATAAGAGAGTCAAGGGAGGAGGATGAGGAGGAAGAGAAGCCCTCCCAAGACACATCACAGTGGCCTACTTTCCCCAGCCAGGCTTCACTGTGCATCTAGCTGTTAACTACTCTCCTGATGAGTATCAAACCCCAAGATCCAGTCACGTCCCCAAAGCCCTGCCTAGGTTCTCCTGAGACTTCAGAGGGCCCTTAGATAACTGTAAAGCCTATGACACAGCTGGTATTATGATGGGCCCAACCTGAGTCATAGCTCCCTCTGGCTCCTGTCGCTGTGAGGTCACCAAGTGGAGGTAATCAGTTCTGAAAACACATCCTAAATCTGGCTAGCACTTACCTGCAGCTTCACTGAAGCCCACCCTCATCCCTCCCAAGACAGTAGCAGCCCTTCATAGAACTTCCTCTTTGCTTTGCCTCTACTGCTTGGTCTTCAGATAGGAGCTGGCAGAATCCTTGAAGGTTATGGGGGCGAGTCCAGTTTTCCACCTGGCTAGGGCTACCCCATGCCATCTGCTGTGCTGCTCTGGGTGACCATCCTGCCCCACCCATGGCACTGCCCGACGCCCTCCTTTTCCCAACATACTTGAGGCACACCCTCTTCAGAACATTTCCACCTCCTGTTCCCTGTGCCACCCCAGCCTTCTCTCCATGTCTTCTCCTGAGTCCCCTCAGAATTTCACAGAAAAGACACCTCCTTAGCAAGGCCTGTTTTGGCAATATTATCCAACGAGCACCCCTAGCATTTACTGCTTCACTACCGTGCTTTGTGTTTTAACATTTATATAGTACTTACATATTTCACTACTTGCTTCCTGTTGTCCCCTTAGAATAAAAGCTGTATGAAGACAAGGACTTGCATTGCTTTATCTCCAGCACCTAGAACAGTGCTTGGGACAGAACTGGTGTTCAGAAAATACTTTCTGAATGAAGAAAATGATTCCTGTCTTGATTAATTTGTGATCAGAGCAATGGGTCTGTCCACCCAGTAAAAAATGAAGTGAGTTGGAAAGGTGCCAGTGGCATGTGGTTACATAAGAAGAGATGGCTTCTAATTAGCCCTCATCCCTGCTTCCTGCAAGACTTTCCTGAGGCTGTACCTTCCAGTGCATTTCAAGCCATCAGCCTGTAACTTTTATTTCTGGGTTTTGTCTTCTTTCACTTGCAACCGTCACCTCACCCCACTGAGCACTATTCCTATAGTATTCACCTCCACTAAAAACTGAACATACCTGATCTAAAAACCCAAAGTCCAAAATGCTTCAAAACTGGAAGCTCGGAGGTTGGCCGGGGGGGGGGGGGGGAATAGGTACAGCAGGAAGTAATACTGTAGATTGAGCTCAGGTAGCACTGAAATACACCCCCAGCCCTTTTTTAAATTTTTATTTTTGAGTCAGAATGTCATTGTTGCCCAGGCTACACTTGAACTTGGGGTCAACTTGCAAGTGCTGACATGATGACCCAAGTATAGAGTCCCACACCTGACCTCATGTGCAGCCACACATGACTATAAAGTGACCCCCAGGATAGGTGTGTTAGGTGTGTGTGTGTGTGTGTGGAAAATGACGAATTCCATGTTCATCCTTGCATGTCATCCCAAAGAATTTCATTTTGTATGTACAAATATTCTAAAACCCAAAATTTGAAACATGTCTGATCCAGAGCAGTTCAGATACAGGGTACTCCACCGGTCTGTTTCACATACGTGCTTACTAATTACTCCCGTTTCCCTACCACTCAACCAGAACCTCAAGAAGGAATGCCCGTTGCTCACACCGAGCACAAAAGGCAACTCGTGTCCGCATGTCGGCTGCACCCTGCATGATAGAGGCTTGGCTGCTGACTTGCAGCAGTGGCTAGAGGTGGTGATGGGAGGAATGCAGAGAGGAAGCCTGGCCAACACTGCTCCATGTGATAGAACCCAGGACAGATTGGCAGAGTTAAGCCAAAACAAGCCTAGCATTTCTTCCTGGTACCATGCATTCACCAGTCTTTGTTTTACATGTTGTGGTAAATTTTCATCATTTCCTGTATCTTCTGGGCTTTGTTGTCTCAAGTTTTGTACTTAATAGCAGAGTCCAGAGTCAAGTAACTTTAAGTTGGATTCTTTGTAAATGGTTTTCCTGGCTTTCTGTCACTCTTGCTTTTTTAAAATACAGTCTCCATCACGTCCAGCATCTCCCTCCGAAGTCATTGTTTTAACTCTCCCCACCCCATTCAGGCTCACTCACCTTCAGTGAATGGCTGAGAGACACCGTGGGCACCCAGCTCACCATGCATTCTGGAGCCCCTCCCTCTGCCTGAACTTGGGAGCTATCCATGAGGTAGAAACTGGTAGAAACCCAAAGAATGGGGACCTTAATTCAGTGGAAGAAAGTGGTGAAGTTTCAGAGTCTAGGTAAAAGCTAGTCTTTTCTCACTAGGTGACAGCCAGGGGGCGCTGCAGGATGACACAGGAAGCAGGAAGAGGCAAACCAGTATCTTCCTGAGTTACCTCTCCCCACCTCAGCATCAAAGGACAGGCAAGGTGACTAAGAAGACTCTTCGAGAAGATCAGTAAGACAAACACAAACAAGCCCCTCCCCATTTCCAGCCTCAGCAAACAGACAAACATAAAAGGAATCCCAAACCAAACAGGTCAGCCACTGAGCTGAGAAAGTGGGGTAACCTAACTGCCCTGCCATGTATTCTACTATCCCCTGAGCAAGTCATTATTCCTGGTTGCTGTGCTGAGCCTTTGTGTGGGGGAGAGGAAGACAGTGAACACCACAACCGCAAAACGTGCCTCTCTGGAGACCTCACGGGGGATGGGTGGGTGTGTGGGCACGCTCCAGGTTCTTTCTGCCTGGCTCAGGGTTGCCTCTGCTCAGCCTCACTGGAGCCTTCTGCCCTCTGCTCCCTCATGATCTTGGTTCTTTGTGATCCCTGTGATTACATTCTTTGTGTTCTAGGCTCTGCACTGTCACAGGGCTGGACTGGCTGTAGGCTTTCTGTCTTGGTTACTTTTCTCATTGCTGAGACAAAGTTCCTGGCACCCAAAGCTAATGCAGCAAAGGTTTATGTCAGCTCAGTTTATAGAAGCTGCAGTCCACAACCAGCTCCAGTGCTGGGAGGCATAGCAGAGGACATCGCAGAAGGGAAATGGTTCATGGTGAGGTATGCAGAAGGCATTTAGCAGCAGCAGAAGAAGAAGAAGTAAACCTGCCTTTTCCTTTTATCCCAAACAGGCTACAAACCTTTTGATGGTACCAGCCACACTGAGGGTAAATCCATTCAGCTCCACTCAGAATTAATTTCATTCTAATCAGTGGTCTAATTTGGTACCCCAAACTTAATCTCAGTATCATGCATCCTAGATCCAGCCAGATCTGAAAAGCCCCATTTATGGGTACATAAGGCTTTGGAGGATGGGGACAGAACAGGATACAGCCATAACAACTCCCATCTTTATTAAGGGGACTGGAGCCAAATGATATGGAAAATGCAACTAACCCCACAACTCTCTTTCCTTTATGGTGTGGTCTAGTGCTGATGCGGTACCCTACTGTGTTTCTGTGATCAAAACAAAGAATCCAGCACAGGCAGTTGGTCTCCAAACACTGAAACTAGACAGGTGAGGGGATTTAGGCAAAGACAGCAAGGTGTGCTAAGGTCCAAGTGAAGCAAAACAGCAAGCGTTTAAAAGAAGTTTTGTGGCCAGGGAGATGGCTTAGTAGAATAAGCGCTTCCCTGGCAAGTGCAAGGGCTTGAGTTCAATCCCTGGTTTCACTAAAAATAAATAAAAAATAAAAGAAGTTTTGCATGGCTGAAGTATAAGAGCCAGGATAGTGTAGAAGATGAGATTCAAAAAGGAAACAGAGAAACCAGCGCCAGAGGATTTCATATCTGCCTAAGTAGGCTGGATTTTGCTCTGAGGCAATAGGAAGCCATTGTAGAATCAAGCCTGAAAGTGGTGTGAATCAGTTTATGCTTTCAAAAGAAAGAGACTATTACAAGGAAGGTGGAGTGAAGGAATTGGAGAAATTGGGTGAGCAACAGTGGGCATACATCTGAGCTGGTGAGGGAGGGCCGGCAGAGGGAAATCCACAAGCTTTTGGGGAGGTGGTGACTGGCCGAAAGAAGGGTCTGGGATATTCCTAGGATCACAGCTCAACAAGGCAGTGCCATTCACTGTGATGGGCGTCCCTCTCCAATTTCTCCTGCCCTGCTCTTCCTTTGCCTGTGGTCACTGATGTCCCCAGTGGCTGGCTTCAGACGGTTCTCCACCCTCAGCACACAATCCTGTCTTCCTCAGTATGTGTGACTCCGTGCAGCCTGAGCTTCTGCCCACAATCTCCCTGCTTCCCTGCCCTTGAGAACCAGTTTCCTTGGCCAGAGCCCAGCTGCAGTCTCCTGATACAGTCATGCACTGGAAAGAACCAACAGGCTGAAGACAAGCGCCCAGCCTCCAGGTTCAGGGTTTATCTCAGTCAAGAAGCCCTCCCTAGCTCCTTCTACCCTCTTTCCTGCCCATGAGTCTCTCCAACCTGAGCATCTGAGCAGCCTATTCAATAAAAGTACCTGGGTTCATTTTCTAAACAGGAAGAATGGGATTGTTTACCTTCAACCTGACTCACCAGATGGTCTGAATAAACAAGAGTCGGCAGTTATGCTGGCACACGCCTGTAAACCCCGTGCTCTGGGAAGCTGGGGCATAAGGGCTGCAAGTTTCTCTCTAGACTAAGCAATTTAGCCAAACTCTGTCAAAATTTTAGAGGAACTTTAAAAGGGCTGTGCATGGTGCTCAGTAAGGCGGCCTTGGATTCAGTCTACAGCTCAGAAAAGAAAAAGATGCTTTTCAAAAGAGATTGTATAGGGCTGGGGAGATGGCTCAGTGCTCTAAACACCTTCCTCATCAGAACAAGAACCAGAGTTCAATCCCTGGTACCACATGCCATGCTGCCCCAGAACCCTGGGTGTGCCGTAATCCCAGTACTGGGGAGAGTGACGCAAGAGGATCACTACAAATCTGATCTACATAGCAAGACCTGGGTCAAGTAAATAAAACTTAAAAAAAAAAAAAAAGAGGCTGCACAAATTGCCAATCAGTATATGAAAAATGCTCACTATCATTAACCATCAGGAATGCAAAACAAAACTACATTTAGCTTACACCTCACCCCAATTAGAATGACTTTTATCAATAAAATGAGTGTTGGTGATGGTGTGGGGGGAAAATAAAAAACCTTTTATACACAATTTTTGGGAATGTAAGTTAGTACAGCCACTACTGAAAACAATGGGTTTCCTCAAAAACCTATAACTTGGGCCAGCCAGATAGTTCAGGGGACTTAAATGCCTGCTTCGGCAGACACAGAGACCAGGGTTCAATCTCCAGTGTGCTGTGCGGGCCCCGCCCCGGGGGCATGTTGAGATAGTGAATAAGACTGGGCATGGTGGTGCACACCTGTAATTCCAGGAATTGGGAGGCTGAAAACAGGAGGGCCATTACAAGTCTAATCTATGTAGTGAGACCCTGTACTCAATACATAAAAAAGTAAAATAAAATAAAACAACGAAAAATATATTTTAAAAAGACCTGAAGCTAGAACTACCATAGGATCCAGCTATCCCACTCCTGAGGACGTACACAAAGGAAACAAGCCAGGTGTGATGGAGGAGGACCACGGGCCAGCTGAAGTAGCAAGTTTCAGGCCAGCTGGGGTTCAGTAGTGAGGTTGACACCAGCCTGAGCTAGTCAGAGTAAACCTGCCTGAAAACAGGGCAATACAAAGGAAGTAGAATGATGAGAAGGCCCTGAGAAGGGCCTGGACAACTCAGTGACCTAGCAGAAACTGTCTCAAAACAAAAAGGGTGAGATGTAGTTTGGACAGAGGCCTTGGGTTCGATCCCAGTATCATAAATATACGTACATACATACATACATGGGGTATATATACGGAAGGGTATTATTTAGTCATAAATAAGAAGGAACTGCTGTAATTTACCATGTAATTGGTGGAACAGAAAGATGTCATGTTCAATAAAATAAACCACACACAGAAAGATAAGAACAAAATATCACAACTATCTCATGTGCAAGCTTTAAAAAATAAAAGTAGAAGGACTGGGAAGGTTATGTGGGACAGGAAGAGAATGTGTGTATTAATGTTTACAATCACTATGTATTAATACTAAATCTCAGCCCAAATCATGAGTAACTGCAGGTCCCTCATATGGCTATGGCACTTGTTTACTTTCAAAATAAAATGATCCTCCCAGGACCAAACTAGGAGAAGAGTTCCTTCCTACAGTCTCATTCTCTAATTACAGACAGATAATCCAACAGCAGAGTATATCCTCATGAACTACCATTAATAAACCCTCCTCTATTAACTCAGATCCTACCGTATACGACAGGAAACTCAACTAAACCTGATTTAATCAGGAAAAGGAACAGGTAGGTTCCTGTAGTTGAAAGATCAAGAAGAAAACTCGTTTCATGCATGGCCTGATCCAGGGGCAGGTTTGTCTCTCCACCTCTTCTTCCTGTACCTCTTCTCATTGGTAACACTCTTGGCAAGGTCTCTCTCTCTCTCTCTCTCTCTCTCTCTCTCTCTCTATATATATATATATATATATATATATATATATATATATATATATATATATATATTTCTGTGTATGTGTGTGTGTCTCTGTGTCTCTGTCTCTCTCTCTCTCTCTGTCTCTGTGTGTGCGTGTTGAGAGTCCTGATCCCTTAAACAACTACTTATTTCTTTATTCATATATTTTATTCACATATATATATATATATATATATATATATATACCTGCCCTTGTGTTTAAAATATCACTTAAAGAACAAACCCAATAATTATGGTTACAGTTGAGCTGCAGAATGCACTGGGTTCGAAACAGCTTCTTATTCAAACCTAGTAAGAGAGACGTCTTGGCATGGAGACCCCAGATTTAGGGTGTGTGTCCTTCTTCGAAGCACTTATCCTGGCCTGTGTCAGTCTGACTCCATGTGCTATCATCTTCTAACATAACCGAGAGGGGAGAGAGGGTGATGATACCTCCGGTTTGATGCCCAGGAAGACTGCAGTCAGGAGCTCTGAGGAAGGGAGCTGCGCAGGAGCCCAGCCCCACAGCCTCGGAGTGGAGTACTGGCCCAGGCCGTTCCCGCTGGCCTGGGGGCCCTCACTCCCCACCCACAGCCTCAGTGGCAAGCCAAAGCTTCTGTGCCTGGTAAGCAGGCCTAGCTTTCTTACAACTTGTGGTCCCCAGCTCACTGTAAACAAAAACTATGCTTATACCAAGGCCCAAGTCAAGGTCAGCCATCAAGAAAAGGGCAAACTAGGGCACTGTATTGCTGCAGAGGGTTCTCAAGCCAGTGCCCTCCTTAGGGAAGACACTACCATAGTCAGGGTGTGGGACAAGTCCCAGAGCCCCTGAACTAGCACCTTTAAATGTCAGCAGCTTTCTTCCCTAATATAATGTCACTTGGAAGCCACCAGCAAGGTGTCTTCCGAATCACTGAAGGAAAATTGCTGGGTTGAAGAGCTGGAAATAAGCCTGCAAATACCATTTCTTACAGTGCTCACCCACCCTGGTTCCATAGGGAGTGTTAGGAAAGGCAAAAAAATGCTCTCTGGTCATAAAACTGTGGCTGTGGTGACCAGGTCCTGCCTGAACTCTCCAGGAAGGAGCAAAATATCTGCCACAAGCAAGGCTCTGGCATCCTAGAAGTGGTCCTCTGCCTCAGAATTGTCCCTGCTCCCTCATCTACAAAGGGACACTTGTCATTCTCCAGGAGGTATTTTAATGCTAATGTGTTTAGTCAAAAAGAGGAGCCCAAACAGATGTGGGCCATTTGGCAGGGATGTAGTTCATTTGTTAGCAAGTGCAAACGGCTGGTTGGCAGGATATTAAATATTACCTTGGCTATTCACAAACACTTCATATTTCAAGAAAGGCAAGGAGGCAAGGGCTGCATCCAATAAATCAGCTATTGTCAAGGAGGCAGAAATAGGCAAAGATTTGATAAATCTATGTCATTGTGCTGGGAGATCAAAGGCCCTAACATATGTATTTGTGCATCGGGCATCCCAGCAGACAGCTAGAACAAACCAAGGTCTGGGACAGCTGGAGAAAGAAAGAATTAGCCAGTGCTCACCTATAATTAGCGGTGGATCTTAGGAGCAGTACAGGTGAGAGCTTGAGTCCCAAGCTAGCTGTACCTGGAGGAGTTATAGAGTAGAATGTGAGTGGCAGGACAGGAAGGACTCCCTCAGGGACCTCCCTTGAATTCCTGGTGCCTTCTGGTCCCTGAACTTGCCCCAGCAGAATGTATTGAGTGGGAGACAGCTTCTTCTTCAAACCTAATGAGAAAGAAGTCTTGGCATGGAGACCCCAGATTTAGGGTGCATGTCCTTCTTTGACTCACCTACCCTGGCCCGTGTCAGTCAGATCCCACCGGCAATCATCGCTGCACACAGCAGGAGGCCAGGATGGCAAGGGCAGTTGTGGAGGGTCTCAAATTAGACCAAGCTTCTCTGGGCCACATTGCTGTCCCTCGTGACCATAGGTCTCATTTTCTCTGCCTGTTTCTCCACTATTTCATTTCTCTATTCTTTTTTCTTTTTTTCTAACTTTTGATTCACTTTGCCTTCTCCCCAGCCTGTATTTTAGATGGATCATGTTGTGATAAATTGAAACCACTTGCATTACTAGAAAGGTCCAGACAACTACTTCTAATAGCTCCTGTCACCATATCGAAAGTGTCCACCCCAGCAGTTAGGACCTCAGTGTGAACATGTCCCCATTTGCTCTCCAGATAGCCTCTCTAAGGCATTAATGATGTTGAACAGAGCAATCTTCTTCAGCAGAACAGTTCCCATCAGCCTGCAAACTCAGGCAGTACCTAGGATTTGGGAAACTGGGAAAGCCCGATCTCAAATACAAGCAGACCTTACACAGTGCATATCTCTGAGGGTGAATTAGGCTTGTTTTTCCAAAAGAGACCATGACATTCCCTTCTTACCTAGTGTATCTGTCACCTTGCCATCACTGGGACAAAATACCTGACATGAATCATCCTGAAGGAAAATATATTTTGGCCCATGGTTTCAAATGTTTTAATTCATGGTCATCTGCTTCCAAGGCAGAATTGCTGCAGCAGATGGGGTCGCAGAAGAAAGATATTTATCTCATGGAAGCCTGAAAGCCAGAAGATCAACAGCCAGAAAGCAAAGGAACTGGGGACAGGATCTATGCCCTTTCAGATTATGTCCTAGGGATCGACTTCCTTCACTTGCCATCATCTGCGCAGACACTTTCGTCTCTTACCTGAGGTTCTTCAACAGCTCTCTTAACTTCCAACCTTGACTCCCTGTGGTTTATTCCTAACACCACAGGTAAAGAGATAATTTAAAACCATAATTCGTATCATGTTACTCATCAGCCCTGTGCCTACAATAGTTCTCTATCTTATTCAACATCAGTTACCTACAAACCACCCAATAATCCATTTCCGTTACCTATCTGGCCCCATTCCTCAAGACTCTCCCCTTTCTGTCACTACTTCAGCCACACCAGGTTTTCTTTTTTTTGCCATGGAAAGTAGCACCATTTAACATACTGTTTTCTGAATTAGGTTGGGTGCTGGAGTCCAGAACTTATAAAATACTCAGCTCACTTTGGTCTTCCACAAAAGGAATTCTGAGGGATTGGAGAGATAGCTCAGTGGAATAAGTGCTTGCCTGGCAAGAGCAAGGTCCTGAGTTTGATCCCTGGTACCACCAAAAAAAAAAAAAAAAAAAAAAAATGCCAATAAGGAATTTTGAAAGATGTTTTAGCTAGGATGGGCTAAGTTATACAACAGTAACAAGTAGCTCCTCAAATGACTGGTGCCCATAGAAATGAAATCATATGTATTATTTTTAATCAAACCAGATGCCCAGCACAGGTGAGCTGAGGTGTCTACTGCATATCTCTGGACTCCAGCACCCAAACTAATAAAATGACCACTATCTTAATGGTGCTGCTTTCTGTGCTTTGACAAAACAAAAGAGAAACTCAAGAAATCAAATGTCCCACCCAGCCACAAAGGGCCAGCATTGGGACATTTGAAGTGTGTGTCACATTGTAGTGCAGGGGTAGACTAACTGCCACATTTGATATCTCAGAACTTTGCCCACAAGGTTGCTGAGGCTAAGAGCTTTTTTAAAAAGCTACTGACAGGTAAAAATATATAATTCCTACAAAACCTAATTCAGGTATTGTTAAATATCTTGGTTATTCACATTCTTAAAGAACCCTTTCATTATGAAGAGAAATGCCTGATTAGCCGCATGATTTTGAATTACCTTGAGTCCTTTATACATAATAAAATCCTGCTCCAATCCTATCATAACTCAAAAACTCTTATTACCTTCAGATCTAACAACAATGACAAACATATTTATTAGATTAGATATGACCCTAACTCTGCTACTGAACAACTGGGGAAGGTGACTTTTGTTAGGGACTAGCATCTACTTTTTATTAGATGTACACAGTGGCCATTAGGTGCACACCCTATGTCTATTCTGTTCTCAACGATTAGGTCCCTAATCCAATCACTGTGAGCCCATTTAATTCTAAAGCAGTTGGTTTAGGGAAAGATGCATGAGTGGGCCCGGGCTGTTAAGATTTGGGTATAGTATGCTAGGCAGTGGCTGGGAAAGATCTCTTCATTGGCATGAAAAGGGGCCCTGCCTCTTGCTCCTAGGATGTGGCAGCTGGACGGCATACTTGCAACTATTGCAGGGGATAGTAATGCAGGGAGACCTAACAAAAAACAAAACCAGAACCTCTGGACTTCCTAGACATTGGGCTAATGTACCAATTGCTTTGTTCTTTAAAACCATCTGAGTGGGGCTTTCAGTCCTTGGTAACCAACGGTTTCCTAATTTACATCATGAAGGGAGATTGCGGGCCTTTCACCCATCTTCCTATACTGCACATCATTTCCACAGGGCACATCTGGAACTCACAAGGAATGTGCTCCAGAAGCCCTGATCCAGATGCCACTTGTATCAGCCAGGACACACAGAGGCCAGTAAATACAGATGGTAGTCAGCTTGCTCCAAGCAGTGCCTGGTGGTATAGGCTATGCCATTTGGCCGATGATCACCAAAGTGATCACAGGCCTGTGTTCACCATCTGTTACATTAACTATTGCTCGTAATCTTGATTTACAGAAAGCCCACTAGGACTTCACCACCCGATTGCCTTCGATGGGTCTAAAATTATCATTTTAGTTATTATAATTCCTGGTACCCAGATGGATGGGAATGGAAGTTTAATTCACGAAGTAGGGAAGGAAAGAATTGGGACCTCTTTCCCAATCTGGAGCCTCAAAAAGTATTCACAAAGTGCAGACATAAATATGCTTAGTTTACTTGGCCATAAATCTTTCTCTTTCCTGATGACATGGATCACAGCTTTTTTGACGGTATCTTTGGTCTTAGAACAGGATTTATGACCCTGGGTATTATTGACATTTTGGGTGAAGCACTTCTTTGCTTGAGATGGAACACTGCACATGCTCTTGGAGCAGCTCACCGCGCTGGCTTTCCTGACAGGAGGTTGACTGGTCTCACCACCGAGGGAACTCAGGACCTGACTGTTGTTGAAGATAGCTGTGGTACTTTTCAGGAGAGCTCTGGTCTTTGAGTATCACTTTCTGGCTCCAGTTCAGATCCCTTAGTCTGCAAGCACAGATCCTTCATACTGCTGGCACAGACTTTCTAGCTTCCGTCCTGACCTTTGGGCCTCCCCAGCACAGATCTGTGAAGTGGGCCTTCATGAGACATTGTTGTGGGCTCTAAGCCTCCAATTAGCTTTGTGGGGTTATTGTTATGGGCTCTACACCTTCAGTTGAACTCATACAAGACAGTGCCGTGGGAACCAGGCCCTTAGCTGGACTCCCTTGGTCTTAGTGTGCGGGCAGATTTCTTGCACCCTTTGGATATGACTCTTTGGATGATTATTAGAAAATAATCTTATAAATTATATTTCCTGTATTATATTGTTCTTCTAAAAAAATCTCTGACTAAAACAAGGGCATCTTCTAGTCACTAGGGGATTTCCTTAAAGAGAATAGTAGGACCCCTTCTTCTTTCTTTCCTCTCCTTCATATCCTGTTTAGGACCTGAGCAGCTCTGTTCTGGTATGGGATCCCCATTGTGATATGCTTCCTCACCAAAGGCCCCAAAGAACATGGCCAACCAAGTGACTCTTCACAAGTTGATTACCTCAAGTATATAGTTAGAGTAGTGGAAGACTGATAAACACACCTATCTTTAAGAAATTCTCAAAGATGGTTAGGGTGTGAAGGACGAGGCTGAAGACAGGTAGAGGAGGAAGTTGGAACTTCCTCTGGGGAGTAAACAGAGTTTGTCTTGACTTGACTGAGCTATGGGGTGCCCAGGTATCCTATCCAGTTAAACATTATTCTGAGCATGCATGTGTTTCTGGATGCTATTAAAATCTGAATGAGAGGTAAAGCAGATCACTCCCCTCTACCCATGGGTGGGTCTTCATTCAATCCACCGAAGGCTGGATGGAACAGAAAAGTGGAGTAAAGCGGAGATTGCCTGTGGAGTTCTTGAGCTTGTCCTAGCTTTGAACTTGCCCTTAGACTAGAATTTATATTATAAGTGCTGCTGCTTCCTTGCCTGAGACTGGAGCTACACCACTGGGCCTCCACCTGGGCAACCACTGATCTTAGAACTTCTCTCCTCTATAGCCACAGTAACTCAATTCCTTATAATAAGTCGTGTGTGTGTGTGTGTGTGTGTGTGTGTGTGTGATCATTTTTCTCTGGAGAATTCAGACTAACACAGCGTGTTCTAGCAGAACAAGTGAGTAAGAAAGAAATCTGTGCTTTACAGTGTTCAAGCTTTTTCTGCCCCACTTATTTACACTTCTCCAATAAAAGAGATGAGGCCACATTGTTAATTCGCTTTTTCCCACATCACTGAGAAGAGAATGTGTGATTTGGAAAGTTTCAGTAAAATGAGTAGGGCATGTGCACACAAAACTTTAAAGAATTTTAATAGTCTTTATATTGGGAATGACTTAGTAACTTCTGGATTTTATTTTAGAGGCACTTTTTATATCTTTGTATCACATTTCTATGTGACCAGAACTGCCTGGAAAGAAGTTGCCTCTGCTGAAAAATAAAATGAATACATGTACATGGAAATTGTGGAGGTTTCTCCCAGAGTACAGTCTTTATTTGGGGCCTCAGGGAAGCTGGTGTTACATTTAGGAAGACTGGAGGTTACTCATGAAACCTGCATAGTTTTGCAAGATGGATCCAGGAGAAATCCTTCTTGCTTGGGTCTCCATGAGATAATTGTTTCTGCTTGGGGCAGTTTCAGTTTTATGGAGGTTCTGCAGGGATCCAACATGACTTCAGGTTAAGGACAATGACTGGAAACTTCTGTATGTCCCTTGTAGCTAAATGTCCTAGTAAATTTCACATCTTGGTGTCTTTGATCTTAAAAGGGGGTTGAATAGGATATGTAAATTCAGAGCTAACCAACCTCTCTAAACAATTAACATTCTATATGTAAAGCTGAAAGGGGATTTGGTTTCAGGTTTTAAGGTAATAAAGAAGATATACCTTAACCTGTGCTTGTAATCCCAGTGCTTGGGAGGCTGAAAAACAGAAGGATCACTGTAAGTCCAATCTATGTAGTGAGACTCTGTACTTAACACATCAAAAAAAAAGAGAGAGAGAGAAGACACCTTAAAATAAAGATCAGGTTTTGTTCTGCTATAATTACCTATTGAGCATCTGTAGACCCAAATGAAGGCCCATTGTTTAAGTAAAAACTTGTAAGTACTTCATTGCCTCGGAAGAAAACACAAAGTATGCTTTCAATGAGTAACAGGTTAAGGACCCAGGAATTTGCTCTCTGTCCCTGTGGGGGTCTCTCTGGCATACACAGCTATAACTTAGAGCTTCCCACCACCCTCTTCTCAGGTTTGATTATTTGATAAAATATCTAACACAGTTCAGAAAGAAATTTATGTGTAGGAACTACTTTATTATAAAAAGCTACAACTTAGAAGAGTCAAATAAAAGAGATGCTTTGGACAGAAGTGTAAGGAAAGGGTGCAGAGCTCTCATCCCCTTTCATGCCCAGCACCTCTGAGGGCCTCCTGTGTTCACCAGTCTCGTAGCTCCCTGAACACTGTCCATCTGGATTTTATGGAAGTCTCATCATGCAGGCATGACTGATTATATGACTTGTCACTAGCACGTAAGTCAGTCTCTAGACCTGTCATCCCTGCATATTTGTGTGTGTGTGTGTGTGTGTGTGTGTGTGTGTGCGCGCGCGCACACACGTGCAAGCGCGTGCATGCACGTGCATGCACATGCTTTGGTGGGAATGCTGAAAAGTCCAATCCCTCTAACCACACGGTTGACTCTCCTGACAACCAACCCTGCCATTCTGAGGGGCTGCCCAGAAGTCACCCCATTAACATAAACTCAAGTGTGTTTGAACGGTACTTATTAGGAGTGATTGGGCTGCCAAATACCTCTGCTTAGGCAGAGCATAGCGGCTGGGGTTCGAGCCCTAGCTTGCCATACCAGCCCTACCCCCGGGTGCACTGAGATGGCTATTGAGATGGTGTGTAAGCTCAGGGCTTGGGAGGCTGAAAATAGGAGAATCGTTATGAGTCTGATCTACATAGTGAGGCCCTGTAGACCCTGTCCTAAATTCATAAAAAAAGGGGAGGGAAGAAATAAGAGACTGCTTTTACTTGGAGCTCTTTATTTCTTTCATCTTGTTGCTTTTTTTTTGTTGTTACAGTTTTACAGTTTATTAAATCCTCTTGTGAAAAAAGTCGCAATCACCGCAGACAGGCACTGCAGAATCTCTCCTCCTTCAGCTTTTTGCCAGCACCAAGGCTAGCCTTTGCAGTGCCCATGACTTTCTTCACTGTATTCTTGCGTTCCTTCTGCTGCTTTCTTGAGGTCTTTTTCTTCTCATACAGGCTGTGTCTTCCAAGTCTATGTTTGGGCTCATTTTTCTTCGCATAATCCAGGGAATCATAAATTATGCCAAAGCCTGTTGTCTTGCCACCACCAAAATGGGTTCTGAATTCAAACACAAAAATGACATCTGGTGTGGTCTTGTACATTTCTGTCTTAGAATTTCTGTCTTAGGTACGGTTGCTTTCCCAGGGTGAAGGACATCAGTGACCATTTGTTTCCTTTGAAGAAGTCGGTTGGTCATGAACTTCCAGATTCAGATAGTTTACTGTGTCATTCATGATGGCAACAGATGCTCAGACAGCCCAGGAGGAAAAAGGAGGAGATCTTTATTTCTTATGATCTTATGAGTTCTGTCCCAGGAACATGAACATATATATATATATATATATATATATATATATATATATATATATATATATATATATTTCACGTTATAAATCTACAGTGTGCTACCTCCCTTAATTTTTAGTTTGACTAAGTATCCTGGTGAATTGCTCAATTGTTTTGGTCTCATGTAGATACAGCCAGAGGCTTTGATGTAGAACAAGATATTTATTAAAAAATTATGCTTTTAAGTGTAGTGTGTGTGTGTGTGTGTGTGTGTTGGTGTTGTGTATGTGTGTCTATGTCTCCTTGTTTACAGTACCCAGTCTCCTAATCATCTGGCCCTTTCTATTTCTCTCTATACACTGAGTTTACAACCTCCCCATACAACAATGTTTCCTAAAGAGGACTCAGATCTTCTGTTCATGTTGTTTCCTCTTAAAAATCTTTCCTGTGAAGTGAGGGGCATACTCAGTGCTAGACAGCATGCCCCACATCTGCAACTCTGTTATGAATTAGATGTCAAATACCCCCAACACACTCAAGTGTGCAGACCCTGAGATTTTAGGTGCCTGGACTGTGGGGCCACTGTACTCATCTGAGAATTCACCCACTCGGTGTTGAGTAGCTGAATGTGCTGTTAGGACAGGGACCTGGTGTTAAGCAGCCACAGTCTAGAGGCTGCACCTCTGTTCCTGGCTCTTCCCTTCTCCTTCTGCTTCCTGTGTAGATCTCCTCTTTGGCCAGCCTTCCCACTGCTCCATTTCTGAATTTGAGCCAGCCAACCACTGCCTGAAATTGTGAATCTAAATAAACCTCTATTCTCTTTTGACTTGTGGGTGTTGGGTATTTTGTTTCAGGAATGAGAAGGTGACTAAGAGAGAGACACACCAAATTCTGTCCCTACCACCACAAAAACAAAATACAACCAAACAAACTTTAGTTTCATATTTAGTCCATCATATTCCTGGTTTCTTCTTTCAGAAGAAAGTATTTGCACCTCAGGGCATCAAACAATGCCTACTGGGATCGTGTTTATGGAATGGAAGCCTCAGATTTTCTCCATTCATCCCCTAAATTCCCTTGGCTCTTCTTGCAAGGGCTGTGGCTGCCTCAGGTGCCCTTGCTTCCTCCCCTGTGCACAGACAGCCCCTTACTTGTACTGATGGCCAACTTTACAATGGTTGAAGATGACAGGCACTCCATGGAAACTGTACTTCACATTTTGAAGTCTGATCTTTTCCCTGAACTCTGGCTAGGGGGCTCAATACTCTCTCATGATACTGGGCAGCTAGTGCAAGCTGCAGCTTCCAGTGGGTCACAAGCCCAAAAGCAGAAATAACCAGTGCCCTACAGTGCACTGTGCTGCCAAGCTAGGACGTAGGTACTTAGTGCATTTTTAACTCACATTTTCACCTTATGATGCGCTTGTCAGGAGGTAATCCCACTGCAATTTGAGAGGCATCTATAGTAGTTTCAAAAGGCTGTTGTAACAAATTACCAAAGCAAGGAAGCTTAAAAGAACAGAGATTTGTTCTTGCAGTACTGACAATCAGAAATCCAAAGTCAGTATCACTGAGCCAAAATCAAAGTGTCCATGGGGCTGAGCTCCTCCAGAGGCTCCTGGGGGAGGATCTTCCCGTGCTTCTGCCAGCTTTGGTGATCCCTGATAACCCTTGGCTTGCAAAACTATATCAATCCACCTCTGCCTGATTTGTCCCATTGGCACATGTGTGTGTGTGTGTGTGTGTGTGTACGCGCGCATGCATATTAGTTTTCTCTGAGTGTAAAGATCTGTATCCTCACTCAGAACCCACATAGAAAATCCAGTATAATCTAGAGTTTCAAATTCTTTAACAAATAACAACTTTTAACATATAATGCAATGCACATAGAACATGGGGAGTAGAGTCTCACATTTAGGAGAATGTTTCCAGCCTGCTGTGCACAGTTCAGTTGAAGAAGCATGGACAGCAGGCTGTGTTTGTTCTAACCAACATTATCTCCCTGGACATAGCTGATAAGATCAGGAGAAGACTACAGATGCAGGAGGAGCAGCCTCAGGCTGGATGGAGCAGTCAGAAAGTGTGTCAGGGGACCAGTTTCAAATTGTTAAGAAAGAGAGTCCATTAGACATTAGGAGCACAGGGCAACAGAGCAGTACACAAGACTAGGAAGTAGCAGCTAGGAGCCTCTTAAGTATAAGCCTCATAAGTTACAAAGTACAGGAAAAGCCAGAAGGAGGCCCAACTCTACAGCAAAACCCTATATGGCAACAACAAATAAACAGAAACCAAACAAAAAAGAAGAGACCATTCTAGATTAGGATGGACTTGAAATCCAGTGACAAGCATTCTTACAACACAAAGGAAAAAGGTGCAGGAAGAAGATCATGTGAAGGTGGTGGGAAGGACTGAAAAGTTGTCACCACAAACCAAGGAAACTCTGGTGTGTGTGTGTGTGTGTGTGTGTGTGTGTGTGTGTGTGTGTGTGTGTGTGTGTAGTGAAAACCCTGAAATTGTAAATCATCAAAATAAACCTCTCCTATTTTGAGTTGTAAATTGAATTTGAATTTCACTACACACACACACACACACACACACACACACACGCACAAATGCCAGTGGGGCAGATCAGGCAGCAGTGGGTGGGAGGTGGAAGTAAGGGCTCTCCCAGAGCCAGCAGGGGCTGGCCTGCAGGAGCAGAAGAGGAAATGAAGTAGATTTACACCAGAAGTTGCTTCCAACCCAGGGAGAGGAGAGCCCTCTCTAGGGTTCTAGGCTTTCTGGTTCTAGTTCCTTCTGGGAACTTTATCCTTAAAAATTAGTTCTTTCATTAAAAAAAATAAATAAATAAAACACACACAAGCACATAAAACACCATATTTAAAACAGTTTAAGTTAACAGTTATTCTTTCCAATCCAGCAAAACCCAAACACTCCACTTCAACTTTGGCCAACCTTAAATATCCCCAGTGGTACCGAGTCACACAGTGATCCTACAGCATATATGAATGAAGTCAGAGACCCCCTCTGCCTCCCCTAGACCCTACTAGTGTCACCTGAAATTCAATCCACTCTCACCTGCTCACATTTTGCCACATAATCACTGCTCTCACTCCCTTCCACCAGCACTCATCTCCACCTCTCAGATAATTGCAACCCTGTATTTATCTTTCTTTTTCTCTTTACATCCCCTGGCATAATCCTCATTGACAACAACATCCATTTTTAATGAACTGGTGGCTCCCTTTGATCTCCCGGCTCTCAGGCTGCCAGCCTTTGATTTCACTCACTTCCCCATCTGCCACCCACAGGCAGGGCTGCATCCCAGACCTGGGCCTCACCTCCACCCAGGCATAGAGGAGGAGGACTTGGATTAGATACAAATTTCCCTCACCTCAAATTTTTTCTACTGCTCTCTTCTTTCCTCTCTTTTCATGGACAGCTTTGCCTCAACACACCTTGGCTGTTAGTACACTAGGGCTGCTGTAATGGATCATCAAACGCTTTATGACTTAAAATAACGAAATCCATTTTCTCACAGTTCTGCAGGCTGGAAGTTTGAAATGAAGGTGTGAGCAGGATCGTGTTCATTCTGTGGGTTCCAGTGTTTCCTTGGTTTGTGGTGACAACTCTTTAGTCCTTCCCACCACCTTCACATGATCTTCTCCTCTGCGTATTTTTCCTTTGTGTTATAAGGATGCTTGATTGGATTTTAAGTCTGGCCTAGTCTAGAACAGTCTCTTTTTTTGTTTGGTTTCTGCTTGTTTCTTGTTGCTATCTAGGGTTTTGCTATAGAGTCCCTGCTAACCTTGAATTCAGGTCCTCCTGCCTCAGCCTCCCAAAAGCTGGGACTACAGGTGTATGCCACCACACCTGCAATATGATGGTCTCATTTTAAAATTCTTTGCTAAATTACATTTGCAAAGTTCCTTTCTCCAAATAAGGTCATGCTCTATTGTTCTGGGTGGTCCTATCATTTGGGGCAGCATTCCAACCACTGAACCTCTTTACTTTCAAATTTGAAAGATGCACTGCGCTGTAGAAGACAAAATTTGTTTTCCTGAATAAATAGCGAAGGGGGAAGATGGTACAGTCTAGAGGTATGAGGAAGTAATTCCAGTCTGCTGATCACTGACCAATGAGAAGCAAGAGGAAGAAACTGGGTAGATAAGCCCCTCCCACCCACTTCCCTGGACCTTCTCCGACACTTCTGGCTGAGGACTGTGTGGCCAGGGAACAAGCCCGCCGGACACATAGCCACATCTTCTCTGTGTGCTTCATAAAGTGAGCACCTATAGGATGAAATACCTCACTCCTTCACTGCCTATTACACTTTGGTGGATTTGTGCTTCTCAAATAAATGGTTAACCTTCTTCCTTGTTAGGCTTTGTCTGCCAGACAAATTCAGCTACTACTCACACCCCTCATTTCCATTATAGCACAAGTGGGTCAGGTTGTTTCCCTACCCGGATTGCTTCAGTTTTGTATCACCTGACCTATTGTACAGACCACAGCTGATTGCAGGAGAAATCTGCAGGCTGCCTCATGTCCTGCGTGTGTCTGGGGACAACGGCTGTGTCCAGCAGGAGCCTTCCAGAACCGGAGTGAATAAGTGGAACCAGAGTCACCAGCTGACCACTTCAGACTCCAAAGGTGTCACCCTAGGCTTTTGTCTTCTCAGGGTTTTTTTTCTATGTCACTGGTTAGTCACAGAACCAGGTATCTTCTTCACTATTTTTTTTTTTTTTTTTTTTTGGTACCAAGAATTGAACTCATGGGGCCAGGGAGATGGCTCAGTGGAATAAGTGCTTCCCTGGCAAGTACAAAGGCCTGAGTTCAATCCCTGGTTCAAAAAAAAAATTGAATTCATAACCTCACACTTGTCAGGTAGGCACTGTGCCATGAGCCATATTCCCAGTGCTGTACTTTCATATATATATATATATATATAATATATATATATATATATATAAAACACAATTTTAAAGTATATGATTCAGTGGCATTGAGTACATTCATAATGCTGTATAGCCATCACCACTATTTTCAAAACTTCTCCAATGTTTAAGACAGGAACTTTGTGTTTATTAAGTAATAACTCCCGGTGAGACCCTGCACAAAAAAAAAAAAAAAACCCTTAATAAATAAATAATTACTCCCCATTCCTGCCTATCCCAGAGTGATGACAACGTCCATTCTACGCCCTGTCTCTACGAGCTTATGTGTCTAGGTACTTCATTCTAGGTGGGAAGGTGCGTACCGTGCGTTCCTTTGGCCCGGCTTGCTGCGCTCAGCATGATGCTTCAAGGCTCATCCCTATTTCTGTTTGACTTGTTTTTTATTTTTCTGTAATTTCTCTGTAATGACATTCACATTTTGTCTGTCCTTTGTTTCCCTGTTTTCTTGTAGTTCTTTTCTGCATAAGCATATCTAAGAGCGTCATTTTAAAGCCCCATCCGATGAACTCGATTTTTGTGATTTCTCTTTGACAGTTCCTATCAGTTTACTTTGTCCCACTGAGTGAGCCATGTTTTCCCATTGCATCATAGGCCTTGTGACTTTTAAGGTGAAATGTGCATGTTTCTTATGCTATAATTCTGAAGATTATTTTCTCTGCCTTTCTCTACATTTTCCGATAGATTTTGTTTGTTTTAATGTTTTGTTCATTTGCTCTAATTGTTGAAAGCTGTAATTGTCTATTTTTATAAAACTTTCTCAGGTCACTTTTGAGAAGATTATTAACTTATATACAGACATTGAAGTTTCTGTTCCTTTTGTTTGGCTTTCGTTAATGTTTGGATAGGGATTTCCTTGAATACCAGGAAATAAAGCAAACAAACAAACAAAACACAAATGCAACAAAGTGAGGCGAGGAAGCCGCTCCTATTCAGTCTTTGCCCAGTCACTTGATGAGCAAGCAATGGAGACTGGGCGTGGGGGCGCACACCAGTAACCCCAGCTCTGGGGAGGCTGTAAACAGGCGGATCACTACGAGTCTGGTCTAGTAGTGAGACTCTGAACACCCTGTAGACCCTTCCCTCAAATACAAAAGAAACGTAAGGATTAGCCTCAGACAAATATCATAAAATATTTTTGTTATTTGTCAAGGATGCAATTAGATCCATAAGCATGGCACCAAGTTCTCCCACATGCCTAGCCACTTTTCAGTGACCTGATTTGTTAACAGTTTCACATCCCAGCCATCTCTTGACCTATAATCTCTCCTTCAGGAATATGTGGCTTGTTAGTTCACTGCTTTAGCCCCTTTCCTGCTCTCCGAGACACAACACTTGGAATTTGGAGCATGAGAGGTTTATGTTGGCTCGCAGTTTGTGGAGATTTCCGTTCATAGCTGGCCAGCTCCAAGGCAGGGCCAAGGCAGGGCAGTATGGCGAGAGGGCCTGGCAGGGTACGGTTATTCATGGCTTCTCCTCCACAAAACCGAGAATAACTGAAGGGAAGAGCAAGGCAGGGAGATAAGCCCTTCAGGCCACACCCCACTGGCTCAGCTCCTCTGACCTGTTTTCCCTTACTTCTTTTCTGTATAAGCATATTTAAGAGTGTCATTTTAGTGCTTCCCTGGCAAACGCAAGGGCCTAAGTTCAATCCTTGGTTCCGCAAAAAAAAAAAAAAAGTGTCATTTTAAAGTCCTTGTCCAATGAACTTCTTTTTGTGATTTCTCAGACAGTTTCTGTCATACTTTATTCCTTTGCATGAGCCCTGTTTTCCCATCTCTTTGTAGCTTTTGTGACTTTTAAGGTGAAAAGCCGGCAGTAAAAGCATGAATGGACTAATCCACAGATTAGCAGGACACCCTGATGTGATCACCTCCTCCAAGCCCCACCTCTGGGCACATGAGGCTTTAGGGGGCATCCAGACAGAAACCTGAGCCTCTACCTTACAGCTTCATAAGCGGTACCCACTCTTTTTTTTTTTTTTTTTTTTT
>PVKA01018696.1:0-37022 GCA_004027165.1 Ctenomys sociabilis
ACTAGGTAAATAATTATTGAATCTTTGATATAATTCAGCTATATAAAAACCTGTAAATATAATATCATGTATGCACCTTGTACAATACCAAAACGTTATGAAAACAGTTTGCAATGTATTATTTCATTGACTCTGTATGGTTATGGTGTTTTGAAACTGTCTGATTGACATTTGTATTTCAATAAAATAAAAATAAATGAAAAAAAAAAAAAAGCAATGAAGTTCCCAGCTCACTCTGCTGGTAGTAAGAGGAAGTGAGCAATTCTCAATTCAAAACAGAAAGTAAACTTTCCAGGAGAGGCCCCGGCATGGCACGGGACACATTCCTTAGTGGCACGGGACACATTCCTTAGTAAGGGCTACAATTATAGCTCATCCAGGAAGTTTATTTTTGTGCTCTGAAGACAGAGAAGCACAGGAAGAACATGGGAAGAAAGCCACTATATCTTTTGATTGTGGTGGTCCTCGTGGCACATTATCTCCACACGACTATCCCGGATCATTTTGAGGAGCCATGGAAGCTAATGTGGTACAATGCATCTCTGAAAATTTTTGTATGTTTGGTAAGTCTAGAATTTTGCAGTTCCAGATTTGCATGGAGTGTAATGAATTCTGACTTGCATATGATGTGATGTTAGATTTCTAGGATTTTCTATGTGTCTCACATACAACTTTGCTTGAGTTCAAGAATTTTTCACTGATTTATTTAATTTACTGATTTAAAACAAGTGCTATGGCTTCTGATTATTTAATGCTTACAAATATGGATTTTTTAGGTTGCTTCTTACTTTCTATACAATTAGGATGAGCCATTTCAGCCAATTCCATTAATGAATTGCTCTGTTTAGATAGCATGAATATAGTCATCAGGGTCATCTTTTGTAATTATGGTCTTATACGTTGGTTGGCATTTAAATTCTGCATATAATCCAGAGGCCTTCCTACAGTCCAGCAGTTAGTTATGGATTTTATGTTATTTTCCATAAGCTTCAGAGTATGTAATAAGGTCACCCCCATAATTTTCAAGGAAAACCTGTGAAGGCAGCATTGTTGGCACATGATCAGTGTTACCCAAGAGAGGCGACAATGCAGAAGTGGGAGGGGACACTGCTGTGCCATGAGCGCTGCCTGCCCCCTAGAGCAACTGTGGCACAACAACAATCTTTCCGGTGCAGTCTTTTCTGGCACCTTTGAAATGTGTTGTATTATTTCTTTCAGTATTTCCATCACTTCATATTTAACATTCATTTTTCAGAATTTACCTTCCTTCATTTCTCATTTATTCAACTCTTTAATTCTTTGTCAAATCTTACTATGCAAACAAATCTGCTCTCAGAGAATAGATTATCTTATAGGGGTGGGGGTAATAAATTAGAATTAAATGACTTGATGATTTCAGATGATAAGCAACTTAAAGGAGACAAAACAGACAAGTTATTAAACATGGGTAGATAGTTTAGCAGGGCTACTGCATTTATCATTAGAGGAAGCTGTGAAGAAGAAACATGCTTATGCTCTAGAAAGATAAAAAGTCTATCAATATTCTAAATTCTGAGGAAAACATTTCCAGCATAGACAACCACAAATGCAACACTCCTAACTACACAATATTGACAAGTTCAAGAAATAACATAAAACACTTGCAATTGATGGGAACATGATTGCAATGTAAAAATGTAAGATGCCTAGCATACTGTGTGCTTTGCTTCTGAAGATAGTACATGTTCATGTAATTCTGTATGTAATATGCTATCAAGAGTTTTTAGAAGTGGTTTTATCCTTTTAATATTCTTTGCTCTTTACTTTGGGAAATGCCTTATTTTGTTTTTGTTATTTGACTCTTACAGTGAGCCCTTTTTTGGTCCTTGTCTTGGTCCAAGAAGTCAATATTTGTAATTCTGAAGATATATTATTGGAATCTCACCAAGTTAATTGCAATCTACCACTCTCAGTGCAACTCACAGTGAAAGTAAAGACACTAAAACATATTTATAATTATTGGGGAGCCAAGGGGCTTCCAGCCATGAAGATGTTTGCCAGAAAAAAGAGAGTGACCCAGGGCCACACCTCCAGGTTTTATTCAGTGGAGGAGTAGCTTGAGGAGGAATAGCTGAGAATTGTGGGAAATAGGTGACTACTGTGAGCTGAGCTAGGAAGGTAGCCTACAATTACCGCTGCCATACACAGAGAAGATATGCAGAGAAAGTAATCTGCATTATGCTATTGAGATAGTATCTAATGTTTTGGGGTCTGGTGCTTCAGCTCTCATGTAGTTTTTCAAGCCCCAGGAAGTCATAGCCTCTGTCTTGAGGCTCCATCCCAGCTGGCAGCATGAAGCATTGTCTCTTCGTCCTGTCTCAGCCTGTCTCACATTAAAGAGCAGCAGGTGTGGGTTACCAGGGAAACACGTATGCCACTTTTAAAGACCACCATCAGCACCTCAGCTAGACCAATACGCATTGCTTAAGGCCAATTGAAAGGAGAGAAGTTCTAGCCATCTCTGTACATATCAGTGCAAGGAATGGGGTCAGCCTCAGTCAAAATGGAGAAAATCACTCACTCTTCTTTCAAGGAGAGCTTCTCAGGTGGTCCTCCACAGACTCTAGCTGTTAATTGCTTTTATTAATTATTTAAATAATGCATTGGTCTACCTGTGTGTTTTTCTTCCTCTGTCAAATCTTTAGTTTTGTGCTGTGTCTCCTAATCTTGGTTACCCATAGATTTGCAAGATTCTGAAAGTATATACATTTTTAAAGTAATTTTAATGTGTTTTCATTCCCAAGTTACTTATTTTTTCTTTGTTGTGTTCAATTGTTTCCTGATCCTTTGGGATTTCTCTGATTGGTTTGCCTGCCTTCCTTCAAATCCATGTCAGTAATTCTTCATGAACAATAATGCTAGAAAGGAAGTCCAGAATCAGTTCTGCTGGACTTCTAATGTTGGCGAATATCACTTCCTAGCTGTGTAAATTTAGATTACTTACCTTCCTGGTTTCCTTTCCTTATTGCTCAAAGGATAATGATAATGAAATAGAGCTAAAGCGTGTACCTTACTGGAACTAGTACACACAGAGTGAGGGCAAACTGTCTAATCGTTGGGCAGTGCAGGCTATAAGCAGGCACACTGGCTCTCCCTCTCTCTCCCATTCAGCCTTTCACTCTCTGACTTGTTTCCCATCATGCATCCCTCTATACCCATGCTTCCTGACATGAACAAGGGTCCTCTTATCTCCAAAATACACTAGTACCTTTGCACAGAATGATTTTTTCCCCTTTATGTATATGTTGACTTCTATTGCCAAAACAAGGTCTTGTAAATTTTAGATACATGTACTTCCAGTTTGAAAACTCTTTTCTAACTTGCATTAGCTAGCACTTGCGGGACACTTTCACCCACTGTACTGGGTGTAGATGCCTTGGAGGAACTACATTATTTTTTAACAGTTCATTGCCTGTCTTCACCCATCAGCTGGAGTTCCTTTTTTAAAAAAAATTTATTTGCATTTATTTTATGATTAATTTATTACCATAAGTTTTCTTTTTCTTCTGTGCAACCTTCTCCTCTGGTTTAGGAACAATTTGTTCCTTTTCAGTAAGGATCATCTCAATATGGCAGGGGGAGCTCATATATAGGTTAATCTGGCCATGAGCTCTATAAGTACAGCAGCACATCTTCTTGTTCACTGGATATGTTCATTAACCAGAGATCCTGCATCTAAACCCTTAAGCTCAGCATTACCCTCTGTATTTTTAAGCATGTGCAGCAAAAATTCAGCACTCTTTTTTGGGCCACTGACCCCGTGTCCAGCTCCACTGTTTTTCCTGGGCACACCTACCAATTCCACCACTGTAACACCAGAATGGCTCATATTGCTTCTTTAATGTGACATCCTTCAGATACTTGGTTGCCTTTCAGATATGCATACCCTTGATGGCCTAGACAGTTTCATGCTTGTTCTTAAAATGAACATGAAAATTTGAACCTCTTGATTTGCATGATTTTGTGGGGTTTTCTGAGTCGAGAGAGTAGCCAACCACTTTCACAGGTTACCTCAGGCCACTCACACGAAGAGGAAGTTGGAGGTTCCTGAGAAAAGATCTGTCTTGTTCACCTCGGGAACCTAAAGATGAGTGTGGGACCTGAAGGATTTTGTGAAATAATGATTAAATAAGTGTGTTTCCTTTTTTAAAATAATAATTACTGTATACGTAAGTACTGCATTTTTGGTTCTTCTAAAATGATAAAAGAAACTTTTATAAGGATGCTATTCATTGCATTTGAGCTAATAAAGGACAGATATGTACTTAAATTCTCAAAATCTCTTCAAATTTGGAATTTGAAATATAAAGTTGTATATGCATTTTAATTTTAGGGTACATTTCTGGAGTTTCTGGGACTTTACAATTTTTTGGATTTACTAGCAGAAACTATAGCATTAAATGAAGTTCCTCCAACTTCAGATGAAAATGTCACTGTAATTGAGACAAAATTCAACAATACTCCTGTCCGTGTGTATGTGCCAAAGAAGCAGGCAGAGGCACAAAGAAGAGCTGTATTTTTTATGCACGGTGGCGGCTTTTGTTGTGGAAGTGCTGGTAAGTGATCGCTTTTAAAACTCTGCCACTGAAGCAGTTTGCAAAGAGTTCCCTGAAGGCTTTGTGCAGACCTTTAAGTAGGGACATTGCAGACTCTTTCATGAGCTTTGATCACTGACACAGTTTTATTCTTCTCTGAAACTCTCAATCACTCTGTCCCATTTTTATATGGCTTATTCATCAATGCAGGTAGAGCTGCAAAGACAAAAGCATCCCGTTCGTTGCATTGGTTTAAGAAATCATACAGAACATTGCTATCTGTATGAGTTTTTATTTGATATTACAGGACCAAATGATGTATTTATTTACTTATTTAATTTTTTTTAATGCCTGGAAATCTGATCAGGGAACATACAAAATTCTTCTTGGAAATGAGGACAATATCAGTCACTTCATGTATAAACAAGTAACACAGTGTATTATAAGTGACAAATGTAGAAATAATAGATTGAATTAATTGAGATGGGGCGAAAGTTGCAAAATCCATGGTGTATACAAAACTAGAGCAAGGGCTTGGGAGATGGCTTAGTGGAATAAGTGCTTCCCTGGTAAATGCAAGGGCCTGAGTTCAATCCCTGGTTCTGGAAAAAAAGAAGAAAACTAGAGCAGAATTTGGAATGTATTCAGAAGAGAATGTAATGGGGAAAAGATTCAAGTCTTGTGACTAAGAAAATCACTTATGCTATTTTTGTTCCACAGTACTTAACTTTTACTAAGTAGAATCTATAATAAGAAGGGATTGGGATTGGATGGGGTCTAAGCTAAGAACTACAAATTCCACAGGAGAAAAAGAGTCCAGAGAAGAAATATTACAGCAAAATGTGTTAACTGATGTGGCAAGTGTGGAAAATTGCAGGGGATTGAGGAGGGAGGAAGAGAAGGAGGGCAGAATAGTATGTCAGACTTCAGATGATCATGCCATTGTGTAACACAGGGCATATTAAGAGTGAGAGTGAGGTTGGTTCCCTGGAAAACATCAATGTGGGTGGCAGGTGGAAGAATAGGCAATCGGCAAAACATTAAGAAGTGATCAGAGATCATAAAACAAAAGAGGAAGGACTAATGAAGTGCTGAACGGTATAAAGATGGCAAGTAGTATGGAAATATGTCTCTTGGATGCTGAACTTCTCACATTAATAGTGGTGAGTACCAACTGGATTGATATTTATATAGGAACACATGCCATCAAGCTTCAGAAATAAGGAACTAGGAGGGCTGCTTCCTGGCCTTAAAGAGACTTAGTTATGAAAGAGAAAAGTAAGAGAAAGAAGATTAAATGGAATCATTTCTTGGCCTTATAGCTAAGATCAAATGAAGACTAAATGGAGAGTTAAGTAAAAGCATTTTATTCATTATTTTGTACCAGACAGATATGAATAATTTGTAGACTAAAAATAAGTAACATGATTAATAGAAATAGATTATAAGACAGATGACTAGAAATGTTGAGCTGAATTTAACTGAGTGGTGGATGAGTAGTTTCTAATTTATGTACAGTGTTGAATTCATCTTCCTATTATTTTAGCATGCAACACACAAAGAAGTTAAAATATAAAAAAGTGCAACTATCTTTTCAAGGTAACACCCTTCCTTTAATTTGTCCATTGTCATTAATATCCTGATCGTATTCCTCTTATTTCAGCTTTACGTAACTATGATCTCCTCTCAAGATGGACAGCAGAGAGGCTTGATGCTGTTGTTGTATCTAGCAAGTAAGATCTCTGTTATTTTGTTTTTGGTCCAGTTGCCTCCCTTTCCAGATTCTTTCATCTTTATTAAGTAGCTGAAGTACGGTTATGTATAAAATGTTTCTGACTTTAAACTGAAGGAACAATTTAAAAAGAGTATAACCTACACTGAGTAACATTCAGAAAAGGAAAAGTGTGTGTGTGTGTGTGTGTATGTTTTAAGCCAGTTGAAAAAAAGAATAAAAAATGTTTCATATAAGCTTAAATTGTATTATCCATGGACACAATTATTTGCATTGGATTACCTTTGCACTTTCAGTCATGGTCTTTAAGATTAAGTTTCTTGCAATCAGTGGATTGTCAATAAAAATACAGTATAAATAATCCCTATCTCAAATTGATACTAGAGTAAAAGATACCAACCAAGTCAGTGAGTTAATATAAAATAGAGTAGATTAAAGATCCACCTTTAAAAAGAGCAACAAAAAAAACTGCAAAATTGGAATAAATTTGATAGACTCATATGAGAACACTACTTAGTTATTTAAACTTTGGAAAAGGAAGAGATATTGAAGAACTAACACATTGATGACTGTTCATCTAATTAAATCATTATTATAAAGTTGAAAAACATTCATGCTCAATTCTTCCTTTTAAGTGCTTGCAAATAAGCAAAGTACTTACAAAATTATTAAAAATTAGAAAATTATAATGTTGCATGCTGTATTTTATACTTTATAAAGATGTTTTTATCAATGACAGTGACACTGTAAGGCATCTATCTGTTTCATTATTTATTGAAACAACCAACAAATCAGGATTTCAGTGATAAAATTTTAAATATTCACCCAGTTTTATGACTTACTCTTGAATATACACTAATATTAAAGGTAAATGACAATTTTCATGCCAAAATCGTGAATAATTTTGTTTCTATTATAATTTAAATGGATAATAAGCACAATAAATATTGCTAAATATCAGCAGTCATTTCAGAAATAGGTATCGTAAGCATAAGGAAACAGCACTTCACATATACAAGGTTTACTATAATAAAAGTGCAGGCTAATAAAATGATACCATATAGAAAAATAAATTCCTCACTGCTGCAGATGGAATTATAAAATGCTGCTGCTGTTTTGGAAAATAGTTTGACAGTTCCTGAAAATGTTAAAAACAGAATTACTATAATGACATTGGTCTTTATATCTAGGATTATCCACAGGCAATGAAAATGTATCCACATAGAGACTTTTGTTTTTATAGTAGTATTATTCATGAAACCCCAAAGAGGAAACCACCAAATGTCCATGAACTGATATATAGATAAATAAAATGTAGTGTAACCACACAGTTAAATGGTATGTGTCATTGAAAAAGAATTCTATGACATGCATAAAGTTTCAAAATATTTTGAGTAAGGGACCCAGGGAGATGGCTCAGTAGAATAAGCACTTCCTTGACAAGCTGAAGGACCTGAGTTCAATCCCCAGTTCTGCCCATATAAGTAAAAGAAGGAAGTCAGAAAAGGCCATCAAATTTATTATTTCATTTTTTGGAAATGCCCAGTCTTGGAAAATCTCAAAAAACACAAAGATTGCAGTTACCTATAGATAGAGATGGAAGAAGAGAAAGTATAAACTGTGAATAGCAATATGCACAGGTGTGGTATTTTTCTTCTTTTTCCTTTCCTTTCCTTTCCTTATTTATAATAAAAATGTTCCAAAACAGAATGGTTATTGATGCACAACTCTTGGAATACATTAAAAATCACAACATAAATTACACACTCCAAATAAATTTTATAAAATATTTATATTTGAATGAAGCATCAGCTTTAAAAAATAAAAGTAATGCTTTACTTAATATATGCATGCTTAATATATGAATGCTAAAATGCATGTTTTTTATGCAAAATATATAAGTACCTTTAAACTGTTTGAAATCTAGGAAAAGGGCTTGAAAAGAAATAGAAAAAGGGTCGGGGAGATAGCTTAGTAGAATAAGCACTTACCTGGCAAGCGCAAGGTCCTGAGTTCAATCTCTGGTACCACAAAGAAAGAAAGAAAGAAAGAAAGAAAGAAAGAAAGAAAGAAAGAAAGAAAGAAAGAAAGAAAGAAAGAAAGAAAGAAAGAAAGAAAGAAGAAGAAATAGAAAAGGATATCCAAATTCTCAAATACATACACAGTTAACGTAAGGAAGAGACCCTAAATCAATCGTGCAGTTCCTCTATACTTATATTATGGCTAAAATGAAAAAGTCATAAAACACTACCTATTGGAAACAACAGGCATTGCAGACCCTTTTATAAACTGAGAATAACTGTTAACCACCCAAATCCTCATAGCATCTTTAAGCTGGAAAACATTTCTTTACTTACTATTTACTTAGTTAGGAGTTACTAATGCAAGGTTCATTCTCCACAAATTTTAAATGCATAGCACATTAGTGTTGATCGTATACATGATGTTATATGACAAATCTCTATAGTTTATTCACATTATTAACTGAACCTTTTAGGGATTAGTTCCATTTCTCCCTCACCACAGCCTTGGAAATCATCATTTTACTCTCTGAGTCTATGAGTCACCCATTGTAGATACCACATGTAAGAGGAATCAGGTAATACTGACTTCCTGTGGCCGCCCCACCGACTGTTGCTGGATAGGTGGGCCGTGCGGTGCCCACACGGTGGGGATGGTGCCGGGCGCCAGAGCACGCAGCTATGGGTGTGAGGATCCAAGACAATGCTGAATAATAAAATTCAGTGCAGCTGTAGACTTTGAGTTCATTTATTTTAAAGGCAAAATCAAGCAAGATTAATTGCTGCTGCTATGTCAGTAACTGGATATTCATTCAGTAAACGCAAGACTTCTGGGTGCTAGGAGTATTGATTTTCATGACGTGGGTGATATTACTGTGTTCAGCTTGAATTCTAGAATTTGTGCACTCAGAATGTGTTCATTTCTGTCATGTATATTATACTTTATTTACTAAATGTGACACGAAAACCATGTTTTCTCTTTAAAGCTACAGATTAGCACCTAAGTATCATTTCCCAACCCAATTCGAAGATGTATATAATGCTTTCAAGTGGTTCTTAAGTTAAAATGTTCTGGAAAGCTATGGCGTGAACCCTGAGAGAATCTGTGTTTCTGGAGACAGTGCGGGTGGAAACTTAGCTGCAGCAATTACCCAGCAGGTAGGACGCCGCTCATCTCTGTGCGTTTATTATAGATAGATAGATAGATAGATAGATAGATAGATAGATAGATAGATAGATATTTAAAGAGAATATATTAAAATTAACAAATCACAATGTCAATTTTTTTTTATTTGTTTATTTTACAAATGTTCAGTACAGGGTCTCACTACACAGGATAGACTTGTAGTGTTTCCTCCTGTTTTCAGCCTCCCAAGCACTGGCACAACAGGTGTGCACCCCCACGCCCAGTCTCAGTCACTGTCTCAGCACGCCCCAAGAGAACAGCTGGCAGGGATCGAACCTGGTACCTGCGTCTGCCTAAGCAGGTGCGGTAGTTCACTAAGCTATCTGGCCAGCCTTAATTTTATTCTTGTCACAAATTTTTTTCTTAATCTAACGCCAATTCTGTTTAAATCACTGGGTAAAACTATTATATGTGCCAGTAAGGTGTTCTCATAGGTAAACGGGACAGAATGAGACCAGAAAATTACCATTTTAACAGTTTAAAAATTCAGATGCATTGAATAACCTTAAATGGAGTACTCCTCTAATACCAGAATAATCATACTGCTGTTAGGAAATTATCCTAAGATGGAAAGATTTTTGTGCTTCTAGGGAAGAAATACAGAGATTGCAAAATATCTATTAGCATACGAATGTAAAATCAGATTTATCCGTTACTAAACAATGGTAGTACAAAATAATGATAGCATTATGCACCCAAGATTTCACGTAGAATGGATTCAGTTTTATGAGAAAAATGTTCTGATACTGATTCGTAAAATAGCCACCATTTTCTTTTCATGTGGTAGGGGAGAGGAAGAAGCTTACTGCTTACAAATGAAAAGGACTGGATTTTTGTTTTAATTTTAGGGAAGGATCACAGGGTGCTCAGGGTCTCACTACAAGATCAGATTCAGTGATCCGCCTGTTTTCAGCCTCCCAAGAGCTGGGATTACAGGCACGGGCCACCATGGCCAGTCTCAATTGCCGTCTCAGGGTGCCCCACGGGCGGGGTCAGAGCCACAAGTACAGGATTGAATCCCCAACCCCTGCACCTGCGCTTGCTTGCCGGCATTTTAATTCTCTAAACTGTTTGACCGGCCCTAATGATTATTGGATTTTTACAATTAAATATAATCTGGATTTAGTTAAATGTAATTTTTTGTACTTCCTACACTAGTTATATTCTTTCTCTTTTCTTTTTCTTTTTTTCTTTTTTTGGCAGAACTGGGGATTGAACTCAGGCCCCTGCACTTGCTAGGCAAGCACTTATTCCAATGAGCCATCTCCCTGGCCCCAGTTATATTCATTTATACATGTTTTAGATTAAAAAATATTTTGACTTATAGAGTATATTGGACAATATTTCAAAATAAAAGAATGTCACGTTTTTGGTTTGCTGTAACCAAAATATACAACAAATATTGAAATTTGGAAAATATTTCTAATCACTATTTGAGCTTTATAATGCAGTTTCAAAATAACTATATTGGACATTAAGAATTTGAATTTTCTCAAGATGGAGTCATTGAAAGATGATATCAAATTGGGGAGATTGCTTGGCGGTCTAAGTGCCTGCCTGGCAAGAGCGAGGACCCAGGTTCAATCCCTGGTATCTCATTAGTACCAGCTCCAGAATGCCAGGCAGGCCATGTCAGCCACAGACGCTGGGGGTGGCATCACGCGCCTGTAATCTCTGCGTGGGGAGACTGAGACAGGAGGATCATTATGAGTCTGAGCTGCATAGTGAGACCCTGTACCAAATAAATAAATAATAGTTTTTAAAAAGATGTAATGTTTAGCAGTTCCTTTAATCTGTTTAAGCATCCATTTCGTCATCTGTAGGGAAAAAGTAACTTTGAACTCCAGTCTTGTTCTGAGGGTCACATAACCAAATTTACTTTAAAAATACTTTGTGACTTATAATAATCTTTATAGGTAGTCTCCAAAATATCCAAGTGGTTTATTTTATACATAATATTTAAAATGTAGATACATATTGTAATTTATAAAATATTTAGATACATTCACTGTCTGCTTTTATTTTATTTACAAGTTACATATATATTTATAATCTAACATACATTTTGAAAATTATAGCTTTAAAAGTATACACTTTATAAAATTAAAAGGCTTTTTGACAAAAATGTATTTGTTACAGGGTCTCACTGCACAGCTTAGACTCATAGTGATCCTCCTGTTTCAGCCTCCCCAGCACTGGGAGTACAGGCATGTGCAACCACACCCAGTCTTGGTGGACAGCTCATTGAGCCCAGGGGAAGGGCAGGTGCAGAATGTGGTGCCAGGATGGAACCCCTGTCCCTGTACTTGTCTAAGAAAGCATTTAGTCCGCTGAGCTATCTCGCTGGCCCAAAATTAAAAAGTCTTTGAAAAATCTTTTAGCATATCGCTTATTGTTTTAACAATAGTTGTACATTCCTGTTTTCTGACCACTGCTCTTTATAACTATTGGTGCATTAAGGCTGCAATCAAAACATATTGTCAAAGAAATGCTTCCCACAGAAAACCTGCCCATATCTTCTAAATTAGCACGTGCCTTTAAGAAAGCCAGAAATCCTTATTAATCAAACCTCCTCCATGACAGAAGCTATTGATGTGCTAGTATAGTTTCAAAAAGAAAAACTTTTATGCTAATCAGAATGATTAATGAGGCCAATTTACAAAAGTCCACAGGATATCATCCTTGGAAGCAACAGGACAATGACTGAGTAATTACTGTCTAGGTCTTTTTGCATTTACTACAAGGAATTTAGGACAGATGATTTTCCTTAAGTTGAAAATATACCTTACATAAGGTAAGGTATAAATCAAATATACCCATAAGATAAGGTAATATATTGTCCCATGGCATGAAGGAAGACAAGATAATATGGACTGAGCTGAAGTTTGGGCAGACATAGTTGCATTAACCATGAATTATTTGTAACTATTTTTATTAGAGTTTTGTTGAGACAGTGTATTTGCTTTATTATTTAATGATGTTGTAGACTATAAATTTATATATAAACTATTTCATTACATTTATTTTATCTTTTATAAGTGAAAACAATTTATGTAAATTATCTCAATTCTTTTTTAGCAATTACATGACACAGATGTGAAGATCAAACTCAAGATGCAGGCCCTAATTTATCCTGCACTTCAGGCTTTAGACTTAGATTCTCCATCACACAGAGAATATTCACACATACCAAGTCTGTCTAAAGCACTGTTGGTCCGGCTCATAAATGAATACATTACCACAGACAGGGCACTGGAGAAGGCCATGCTGTCCAATCAGCTCGTGCCTGAAGAATACAGTCACCTCTTCAAGTGTGTCAACTGGAGCTCCTTGCTCCCTGAGAGGTTCAGAAAAGGCCATGTTTATAAAAACCCAACTTATGGTAGTTCTGAATTATTTCAAAAATATCCTGGGCTCCTGGATGTGAGGGCGATGCCTCTGCTGGCAGACGACAGCAAGCTGCGTGGTTTACCTCTCACCTATGTCCTCACGTGTCAATATGACGTCTTAAGAGATGATGGACTCATGTATATCACCAGGCTTCAGAACGCTGGAGTTCAAGTGACCCATCACCATGTAGAGGATGGGTTCCATGGAGTATTTGCCCTTCTGGAATTTAAAATTGGTTACAGACTGATAGATCAATACATTAATTGGCTAAAAGAAAATCTATAGTACAATGTACACTGATATATTTTACAAATATTGTCAATCTCAAAGCTTCAGAAAATTTGTGTTGGAAATGGACCTTATTTGGAAGGGTCAACTGAAGATGCAAATACAAAAGGTCCAAAGCATAATAATTCTTATTGCAAATAAAAAGTTTGTTTTGGGGGTTTAACATTTCACAATATGAATGTGCTATTTCTGAAAATTTTGCTCTTAGATTGTGTCTAACTCTTTAATATACTTAATATATTAAATCTCTCTTCTGTGGTGGCTATTATTTGAAATTACATGAGGAAAAAATATGAGAAAGGATTGCTTGTCTGAGTAATGTTGACATTTCCACAAATGTGTGTTTGAGGATTAGAGCATTCCTATCCATTTCAATAAAAAGTCTTTTCAAAAGCACTTTCTCCAGGACTATGTCAAATTTATCTATCTGAAATATTTCTAGAATCCAGGTACCTAGTGTCATACTATCAATGTGCATGATTATTGAGTGATTTATTTTTATTTATTTATTTTTTTTTTTTTGTGGAACCGGGGATTGAACTCAGGCCCTTGTGCTTGCCGGGGAAGCACTTATTCTACTTAGTCATCTCGCCAATCCCTGTGGATGATTATTGTGGCATGTTGAAGAGTTACCTATGAATCTGGGGGGATGGTAGAGTAACTGAGGTTCAGTAAAGATGTAAAAAGGTCTTCAAGATAAGCAATGACTTAGTGACAGCCAAAGACTACATATGTAAGTAGATAGCCACCACCACCACCATCACCACTAATAATAATAATATAATAATAATAATTAATAATAATAATGATAGTAATAATAATAATAATAGAAATTGACCTGTGACAAGTCCTGACATGACATGGAGGAAGGTAAGATAACATGGACTGAGCTGAAGTTTTGGCAGATATATCTGTATTAACCATGAACTATGCAATGCATCATCACATTATAAGTGAACACATGGATGGACATCCGCAAGTGGTGCAAGAGCTGCTTCAGTGTCGTGATGGCTACCAAAGATAGCATCATCTCTTTGGACTTCACCAGTCTGAGTGTTTTGTACTGACACTCTTAATTGTGTTTTGAGTACCACTCAAAAATTTTGCACAACCAGAGATGGGTGAAGGAAAATAACTACATTTGTGTTTATTTCACTTTATGAAGAAAAAGATAGTAATCTCAGAAGTTTAATAGACTCCTGCATAACTATGAACAGGAAGCAGAACCTTCTAGGAAGGATTTCATGTAGTAGGGGTGCTCACAGTATCAACGTTCAGAATGACTGGTGAAACAATCATGTCCATTGGGGTGCTGAAAGTGACTGCGGATCTGGTGCTTGAAAGAGAAGCCAGGCCTGGAGGTCAGTGTTTAGGAATCCTAGAGAAACAGCCAGAAGAGCTCAAGTGAAACAGTGCTAGTGAGCAGGAGCCAGGCAGGCAGGAGGAGGGTAGGCTGAGAACTGGCAGGTGAGTGAAGTCTTGCGAGCAGAGATGAGAAGTGAGAAGGAAGACATAGCAAGGCCCATGCAGGTCAAGAACAGAAGGATGCCCCTGTTGTTAACTCCAGCAGCAAAGTCCTGGCTGCTGACAGAGAAGGATGAAAAACCCTAAGCAGGGTACATGCTGTCATGAAGTAGTTTCATAGCCAGACGCAGTCAGATCCATGCTGCAAATGCCCATACAGCCCTGAGCAGCTAGTGCAGGGACTGCTAAGCATTTGATTCTATTGCCTACCTAGTCCATTGGTTCTGAAGTGGGCCATCATTTATTTGGAATAATTTATGTTTCGGCTAGAAACAAAAACAAATTAGAATTATGAGCAGTTGAATTCCAAGGTACCAATGGTAAGACAACAGAGCTACTAGTACTTTTGCCTCTCAGTTGTATGGAGCAGGAAAATAAATCACTGGAAGAAGCCAATAGAAATCTATTTTTAGCATTAGTTATTTAATCTTGACAACTTAAGTCTTCTTTAATAGAAAATTTCCATAACATTTGGCAGGTTAATTATTAAGTTCTAGTTGTAATAGTTGTGTCTGGTGATAACATAAAACATTTGTTCTGCAAATGTTTAGTGAATGCCTCCTGGATATCAGTAGCTACACCAGGCAGTGAAGAATATTGTCTCCAGTCCAGAGAAGTGAGAAGCAGATATCCCTGCAGGGCAGGAAAGGGATTACCATAAAATTTCAGGGACACTAAGCATGCAGTCTCTGATGGGATGGGCAGAAGGGCTAGTGACTGCCTCTCCTCACAGAGAAGGTCACTTGAGGATTCATAACGTGGTTCCTGTAGGACGTTCATGAAATCAGATGAAAGGGAGGGAAGAGCATTCTAGGAAAAAGGAATAATGTGAAAACTACATATAAGCAGCGTAAATCAGACCTTTCAAAAAAGTATTCTTGGACCTGGGGTTTGGTGGGAGGAAGACAAGGACCAGAAAGATCAGCATTACATAAAGATGAGGTCTCTATGGACTCTAAGGCCTTAGGACCTGAACCTCTTATGGGCTATCAGTGACCCTAGGTCTCTAATTAACAAGTTTTCATCCAATGACAGCTCCAGGAGAGTGTGGGGGGTGGTGACAGCCAAAGAACAAGTCCAGATCTCTTACTGGCTACTTTAAGCAGTAGCTTTTCTTCATTCACCAATATTTTTTTCATTCCATGTCTATTTTCTGGGTACCTCTTACCATGGCCCATGAAGCTCTTGAAGTTCTTGGGGAAAGGATGGTGAGAGGATGGAGAAATAAAGTTGACAGAAACCGGTGCCAGGTGGAGTCCTCTCTCTGGACAGGAGGAAAGGGGCTGCTCAGCTACCTTAGTGTGTTTATTCATACTTCCATGAGGTGATGCCAGCTTCAACCTCTCTGCCTAGCTACCTTGCGTGGCTCACACGAGCACCTCACCTTCTCAGACAGGTTTTGTCTTGCCCCCACACGTGCGGCCATATCCAGCTTCAGCCACTCTCTGTACCTCTCTCTTTTCTGTTTTGTAGTTGTAAGCAGTGGGAGGTCGGCTGAAGCTGGAAGAGCTGTGTTTGGAGGACTCTGTAGAAAACCTGCTCATTCTCAAATACTTGTTATTCTGAGTGAACATATTCCTTTAGGCTAAACATTCCCAGTTCAAGGATTTTAGGTCCCTGTGTTCAGCAATGTAACCCTACACAGTCCATCAACCTATAACCCATACAGACAGTTAACTGCCAGTACAGTTGGCAGTTTTCAGAGGATGTTGATGATTTGAATTTTTTAAATAGCTAACAGTACTATGGCACTGTTTTAGTATATGTGCTGCTGAAGCAAGCATGACTATGGCACTGCTTTATACATTATGTGATTGTACTTTCCTGTTAGGTGTTCAAGATCAAGTTAGGTGAGACCTGTAACCAATTTTTTACTTTCTATCATGGTCAGTTAGGTCTCCTCAGGGTTTACCTTGGAACCATGCACAGCACCTCTTAGTACTTCTGTCAGTGTCGATCTTCTGGATGAGTTATGACCATTGCTTGATCAAGCTGTTTTCTGTGAGAGCTTGAGGGATTTTTTTTTTCTGGTGACCCTCCTTAGGCACACTATCCATTGTTGATCCCTTTCCTCTGTGGTCTCAAAATCTCCTTAGTCAGAAGACCAGGGACTCCTGAAGTCATAGATGTCACAGCAAGAGGTTCTTTAACATGCTGCGTCCTTAGTGACCTCAGAGGTCTAGAGCTAAACTACTGGCTATCCTCTTAGCTCATCTCTCTTTCCGCTTTCTGGTCTCTAAACCTCAGCTGTTGAAAATCCAGAAGAGGAAGTTAATGACATTACAGTGTAATAGAGACAGTAAACTTAATATTACAATCATATAAATAGCAAGCATCTTAGAACATGAACTAGAACTGAAATTTTCTAACAAGCATGATGTTCTAACATTTGGATCCTTATAGAATGTTAGCAGACAGCAATTACATAGTTTATACAGAAAATTATAAGTCAAAAGTCATACATAATATTGTAGCATGACAATCGTGAAATTTTGTAACACACATTTCCATTTTGACACAACACAGCCTTTTTAATTATTAATCATCTCTAATACATAAGAAAACTTTACCTAATTTATTATCCTTTAATGAAATGTATATCATACAACTTTTTGTTAAAGGCAGATGTCTGAATCTGAAAGAAAGTCTCATCACTATAAGCAATCCTCACTCCACACTTTGGAAGACAATCGTGTGCAGGCACGAATATATGTATTTATTTATTTATTTTTTATTTCTGTATTTAGGACAGGGTCTACAAGGTCTGTAAGGTCTGCAGGGTCTACAGGGTCTCACTACATAAATCAGACTCGTAGTGATTCTCCTGTTTTCAGCCTCCCAAGTGCTGTGACTACAGGCATGTAGAAGACTCTTTCAGGTCCTCGTCTCAGTCCAAAAAATCAATATTTGTAATTCCAAGGTTATGTTATTGGAATCCTGTCAAGTTGATTCCAATCTACCACTTTCCATCTAACCCACGGCGAAAATTGAAGACACTAAATTGTATCTTTAATCATCGGGGAGTCAAGGGGCTCTAGGTCCAGCCATGAAGATGGTTTCCTGGAACCAAGAGCGCAACTCAGGGCCTCACCCAGTTTTTATTCAGTGGGGGAGTGGCTTGAGGAGGATTGACTGAGAATCATGGGAATTAGGCGACTACTATGAGCTGAGCTAGGCAGGTGGCCTAAATTTACCTCTGCCATATGCACTATATAGTGTTTAATGTTTTGGAAAGTCTGGTGCTTCAGCTTTGATGTAGTCTTTCAAGCCCCAGGAAGTCATAGCCTCTTTCTCAAGGCTCGATCCCAGCTGACAGCGCGGAGCATTAGCTCTACCATCCTGTCTCGACCCGGCTCACATTAAGGATCAGCAAGTTTATCAGGGAAACACACATGCCACCTTCAAAGACCATCACCATCACCTCAGCTAGACCATTACACATTGCTTAAGGCCAATTGAAGGATAAACAGAAGTCCTAGCCAGCTCTCTATATAACAATACAAGGAAATAGGCTCAGGCTCAGTCAAAATGGAGACAGTTGCTCTTCTTTCAAGGAGAGCTGCTGGGTGGGTCCTCCACACAGGCTCGTATCACCTTGCTCAGTCTCAATCACCATCTCAGGCGGAATCGGCATGGCATGAATACATTTAATACACTATCAAATGAATAATAATTGTCATAGCTATATGAAATCTTTTATATTAGAGCACTTTTGAGTAAAAAACTTTGTCTAGAAAACTTAATCCATTTGATAATGAGCAATATAAACATATTATGTTTTTAATAAAGCTGCTTCATTATTCATCAATTAGAGTACTGTCCAACAATTTCTCCCCAGCCGAAGGAACTTTTGTTTTTGTATTTTAGGGAAAGGTTTACAGGGTGTTCTGGGTTTCACTACTACTCAGCTGTTTAAATGTCTGCCTGGGCAAATCCCCAGGTCCACATGCCACACCACACACGAATTTAAGGGAGCCTGTGTCAATCAAAAAAAAATCCTTCTACAAAGTATGCATTTACTCAGATTGCCAGCTGGTTAAAATGATATCAAATTACGTTTTCTTGTAGGTTATTAAAAACTTATTAAGATAATTAATCAAAAATCCCTTATATGCCACCCCAGTTGAGCAGGGCACTAAGATGGCAATTGAGACTGGGCATGGGGTGCACCTATAATCTATAATCCCAGCTCTTGGGATCCGTAAACAGGTGGATCACTACAAGTCAGATCTAGTAGTGAGACTCTGAACACCCTGTACACTCTTCCCTAAAGTACAGAAAAAGAAAAAAGAAAAAAAAAAAAAAAAAAAAAAAAAAAAAAAAAAAGACTTTCAAGAAGATGTGCAGGGGAAAAACAATGAAGAGGCTCCAGCTCAAGACCAGGAAGAGACCCCTCTTATCACCCAAATCATTTCCCGTGAAAATAAATCAATCGGTGCAGGTATGAAGCAATGATTAAGCAAGGTACAAAAAGTAAGCTAAGGTCTAGGTATATCCCAGAATTGAGGTAAATGGCTCTGTCAATCACTTGATTCAAGGTTTTCCAGAAATTGAGAATGCTCCTCCACACAGTTTTATACAAGCAGCAGTGGGAACAATAAATACCAAAAGAAAAACGCAAGAGAGACCTTAAAAATCAGTGAGTACTGGGTTCTGCTCAGGAAACGGTGGGAGAATTACTGAGGAGAATGTGATCAGAGACACACGGGGGTGGGCAGGTCAGTTTGAGTGGGGGATGAGTATGGTGAGTATGGTAGAATGTCAGACCCAAAATAATAGGATTCTCACAAGAAGTGCCCCTGAGATACAGTGCAGAGAGAAGAATTCACTACATCGATAAGGGTTCATAGCCAGTACTGTCAGACATATTGCTAAACGCGCCAATCCACAGTCCCTCTCTACCCCCTCATGCCTTATTGTTCCAGATGCACATGAATTCCTTAGACTCACTTGATTTTTTTTTCCTACTCAGTTTTTATCCACACATTGCCAACTACTATGACTTCCTGATGACCCGACATTCGTTATTGCTGGGGTGTTTATTGATTTGTCTGTTTTGTAAGCTTTGTGTGCACAGAAGGCAGATTATGTGCTTTGTGTCTAGTTCCTTTTAGGTCATGTTTATGCGTGGCTATTATTCATGGTCATTCTCATTGCTGCATATATTATACTTAGCTGAACTTTAGCATTGGTTTCATTATGGAGAGAGTAAGATGTTTTGAATATTCTGTTGTCTATATCTTATTGTACTAACACACGTTTGATCAGTCAAATTAGTAAAGTCCATATTTCTGTATTAACAAGAGAATGCAGTATTACTTTTTATTTTCTACCTCATTATTAGGCACTTAATCATTCTACTCTATACTTCCATGTATTTTAAAGCTTCACATAATTCTGTATTATTAAAAATATATTTGTATTTGATTACACTAAATACATTACAGGGAGTCTGTATATAGCCTATATCACATTTTGAGTCTTTTTTCATCTCCTTGCATCCAACGCTGGAAGTCCTACTTATATGTTTCCTATTACTTTTATTTTGCCCTTTAAATCCTAGGCTCCGGTCTGGGCGCAGAACACCCCACCCACTCAGCACTTCTCAAATCTCTTCCAAGTAAATGGTGACTTGAGAAGTCTGCAGTCCTCTGGAGAAAAAGCCAGCTCTTCCCTCGGTCTGGGGCGACGCAGGGGCAGACGATACCAGAGGGCGCCCAAGTCCAGCCGTGCACTCCGGCCAGCCCCGCTCGGCTTCCTCTGCCCAGCCTGCATTCCGCTTCCCCAGGCGCGGCGCCCCTGGGCAAGCAGCTGACAGGCCAGCCGTCCGGGGCGCGCGCCCTGCTCGCTGCCGCGCAAGGTTTTTTGGCTCGGAAAGGTGACGTGAGGTCCCAGTTGCCCGCCGCCAGGCCCTGTAAGGACCGCGGGTTCCTCGCAGCGGAGGAGGTGCGCAGACTAGGTCCGCCCCTCCCGCCCAGTCCCCTTCCCTGGAGTCTGCGCTTTCCTCCTCCCGACCCAGCACAGCAGGTAGTCCCGCCCCCATCCCACCCGCGCAGCGGGTAGCCCCGCCCCTCCCCACCCGGCCCAGGGGCAGCCCCGCCCCATCCCACCCTCACAGTGGGTAACCCCGCCCCTCCCCACCCAGCACAGCGGGTAGCCCTGCTCCGCTTCCGCCTCCGCCCTGAGAGTTTCCCGGGAAGCGTGGGGCGCAGTGGGGACGCGCTCGGGCGGGGACGCGCTCGGGCGGGGACGCGCTCGGGCGGGGACGCGCTCGGGCGGGAACGCGCTCGGGCGGGGACGCGCTCGGGCGGGGACGCGCTCGGGCGGGGACGCGCTCGGGCTCCGGCGCCCCGCGTCCTCGTCTCCACTTCCGGCCGGGGCAGCCCTGCTTACGTGACCGCCGAGAGCTTGCAGGCGATTCGACACCCCTGTGACTTCAGGAGCCCCGAGTGGACCGCGGAGGCCGTCTCAGTCGGCGGGAGGTCCCGACCGCGTGCTCCTCGCTAGCCTGCAGAGAAGCCTGGAGGAGCCGCGCAGTGCAGCGTTCGCTCGTTCTGTTTTTTCCGTTTACACTCGAGTACTCGTCTGTCGTTCATCACCGCCGCAATCTTCATTTCCCACGCAGCCTTTTCTTCCCGCAGATATTATGACCCGAAAATTAAAATGTCCTTCCTCTTTCAGTGCCCAGTACGCAACCTCGCAGATAAATCAGAGAGTATCTGTCAAACTCAGGTCTGTGCAAGAAATGCCAACTGGGTCAAAATAAAATAATAAAAAAAAAAAAAAAAAGAAAAAAAATTCACTGGGTCAGTGTTGAGTTTACATTAATTTAATCAATATAATGTGTCTGTGTTGCAGGGGCTCAGAGGTCAACCTGCTGAGGCAGATCGCGAGAAACACGGAAAGCCGAGAATTCAGATGCAAGTTTTCACCCCCACAGATGATGGTGTTCAGGGACTAACTACCAAAGCACCAAGGACTAGACTTTGTTCTCCAGGTTTTTTAAATGCAGTGACCTGTTCCTCAGTCACCATAGCAACTACATTCCAGGGGGTTTTCCTAGAAGGTCAGAAGATACACACTTTCTAGGTGTTTCTTAGGCAGGCAAGACGCCGCAGTTGATCTTAGCTTACCCAAAGTTTGTTTTTTCTCTTCCATACCCTAGATAAAAGACTTCTTCCCCTTCTATAGGTTTAGGGTTAGCTAAGGGAAGGGTTGAGGAGTGAGTGAGTTCATCTAAGGTGTAAGGGACTGATACAGGGGAGTGAAACTCCTAGACTGAAAGATACCTGGGACGTTTGTGTTCTCTAAAACCTAAGAGTGAATTTTAGGAGCGACGGAGGTTGAGTAGAAGATACTTACTGAGGGAAACAATACTTCTGTTTGAGAGGGACACAGGGGAACCCGAGCAGGTTGCCCAGGAATTTGTGTCCTCTGGGGATTTTTATAGACGGAGCCCAGAGGTGAGGTGGGTCCAAGATGGAAAACGTGGGAACTTGCACTTGAGGTGGGACAAAACTGGTCAACCAATAAGATTACAAGCACAATTGCTCAGGTAAAATTGATTAAATCCAGGACCCAATTGGGATGTGAGTCACAGAGCAAATGGGGCTGAATGGGAACAGGTGCTTTTCCTCTAGTGAGTGGGGCCAGTGACTGTCTCTGGCTTCAAGAGTAACTGATACTTATTTAGAATATCAATTCCTGATGCTCATCCCTAAGGAGGTTTGTGGCTGCACTTGTTTACTCTTTTGTCTAGAGGTCTGGTCCACAGCAGATGTGTCTGTCTCTTCCACAGTTGCAAGGTCTTCTCTTCTATACTGGCTTCTTGAGGGCCTAACCTAGCTAATTGCCTATCACATTTCCAACTCGGCTGCCTACAACAGGATTTCTAAAATGGAGACCAAAAGCAGAATGGAATTACTTTGGCCCCATCAAATGAACTACATCCCAAACCAGAGAAGGGTTTCTGGAAACAGGAGAAATTTATCCCAAGAGGCTTTGCTCCTGCCTTCCTGAGCTGCCCAGATATCCTGGATAACCCCTGGAACCTCTGTTATTAAACAGCAGAGGAGTACTCAGTAGTGACCAGAGACTACATAGTATCTATTAGGTTTTTTGGCAGTGCAGCAGAGAAGCAAAAATTAAAAAAAAAAAGGACAGAGAAGGCCTTTATTGCCATTGTGCAGGACACAGAAAGGATCCATGTCAGAGAGGTGCGAAGTTCCTCTCACCTGAGACTGGGAGGCTGAGACTTTATGGACTTTTGCTAGGAACAGAGTTTGAAAGTCAGGTTCAATCACACACAAGGGGCTGATTGGAGGCTCCCTTGTATGTATGGAAAAGGATTGGGAAGATAAGTTATTTTGGGGATTCAGCCATGTTGAATTAGGGCCATGATAATTTAGCCCTCTTACTCACCAGAAGCTATCACTATCCACCTATCATTATCCTTGCTGACTTAAAAGATATTAACAACAAATGGAGGGCTGAGGAGATAGCTTGGGGGCCTAAGTGCCTGCCTGGCAAGCGCAAGGACCTACGTTCATTCCTTGGTCCTGTGCCGTGCCAGCCACTGAAACCAGACTTGGTGGCCCACACTTGCAATCCAGTACTGGGGAGGCTGAGACAGGAGGATCACTATGAGTCCAAGCTGCATAGTAAGACCATGTATCAAATAATAAATAAATAAATCTTTAAATAAAAAGGAAAATAGGAAATGGATAATAGGTAGTATGGTGTGAAAGCCCAAGGAGGATTGGGGACCTGTAAGTGACTTCCTGGGAACTTGCAGTTGCTTTCTGGAGAGGTTGGTAATGAGAATACAGAAACCCTCCTTTGTAACTGGTTTCCTTCCTATCAATATCCCCAGAGGGGCCTTTCTGAATCATGGTGCCAACCTGGATCATAGCCCCTCAGTAGGTGCCCAGTGCTCACAGAACATATTCAAAAGCTAGTCATGGCAGGAGCCACACAGTCTGCTCGGGCCCAAACCCCTTCTCCCTATCTGCCTCTTCAGATTCCCTGTATACAGTACCCTTTGATACAGCTGAACTTCATGGCTCCCAACCCCTCCCCCCCACCCCCAACTGTCCTCGGACAGGATATCCTTCTTCCCTTCTTGAGTGAAGACCATTTATTCATCCTTGAGCTCCCAGGTGAAATGATTCCCTCCCTCTCCATGGTCCATAGCTCTTTACTCCACGATCTCACAATTATTTTCAGTTCTTACATTGTTCTGAAGTTATTGTTTACCTCTTCCACTTGATAGAGTTTTGTTCTTTCATTCATTTGTATATTTTTGTGTTTTGAGCCAAGGTATTGTGTAATTCAGGCTGCCCTTGAGCTCATTTTGTAGCACAGGCTGCCCTCAAATTCTCATGGGTCCTCCCTGCCTTAGCCTGCTGACTGCTGGGATTATAGGCTTGTGCTACCCCACTCAGTGAGGTTTGCTCATTTTTGCAGTCCTAATATCCACTGTGCTTTTAGTATACTGTCCTGTTTTGTTTGTTGAGTAAAATGTGTGTGGGATGTGGTTGAAATCCTAAATGGACAAATTTTAGAGGTTGCAAAGCTAAATTCAAGTGTTAAAGAACAACCTTGGCAAAGAAGGCAAGAGAAATTTAGAGGACAGAAACATTTCTGCTTGTTTCTTACGACTAGTTTTATTTGGATTAATAATCAACATAATTGAAATGGAATGCTCCTCTATATGATCTCAGTGATTCATTCAAGTTATTTCTAACACCTAACACCAATTTAAGAACAGAAAAGAAGCATAATAAATGTTTGTAAATGATAGGAACTGTGGGTACAATAGAACAAGGGAATTATCAGCCAAAAATCAGTGATTCTGGGCAAGTTACTAAAGTTCTCTGAAGCTGATATTTCTCATTCATTAAATTACACACTATTTCTTTCCTGCTAAGATTGTTAGAAGCAAACACCTGTTTCTCAGTGAATGTATATTGAGTCTTCTTCAGATAAATGACTGAACCAAGGAGTAAATGAATGAATGAAATTGTTTTTGCTGGAGGAATTAATAGGACAAAAAAATAGATGCTTGGAAGAAAAAGGTGGAACTTTCCTAGAGATGCTTTCAACTAAACAGAGGGATTTAGATTTCATACAGTGAGAAACACTGTGGGGTTGCAGAGGCAGGACGTGAGGGAACGAGGCTTCCAGGTTGGTCACTGTGGTGGCAGGAAGCAGGCCAAGGCTCAGAGAGCCAGGTTTTGAATCCAGTTGGGACATGAAGACTTAAACCAGAGCCCTGTTTCTGGAAATGTGAGGGAACTCCTCAGTCCAAAGTAATGAGATCTACTTTCTGCTGTGGACAACCAAGTCATCTGTTGCCCTGGGTCTCAATTTCTGGAACCATACTTACGATTCTTATGGTTAAGACTTTTCTTGCTACAAAAGCTACTTAGAGCTGAGTGTAGTGGCACACACCTGTGATCCTAGCACTTGGGAGGCTGAGGTAAGAGGACAGCCAAGAGTTCAAGGCCAGCCTGGGTTACAAAGTGAATTCTAGGCCAGCCTGAACTGCATAGTAAAACCCCATCTCAAAAAGACAACAAAAACTATCTAAAATTTTTTTTAAATCCAAAAATTAACATATAAATGATGATACCTAGAAGTTAAGGTGTATAGCAAAATATAAAAACTTATTCTTTTCACCACCCATGTGGTGTAAGTTGAATATTTTTAAAAAGATTCAGTCATATAATTTATATTGTAACAAAAGAAATGCAGCATTGATAGGAAAGCATGAAACTAACTTTGAAGAGGACTCCAAGTTCTAGACATTTTCTTCAGTCTGCAGTGCTTCCACGTGAGCCCCTTTCTCAAAGATCACTAGGATTTGGCACACAGAATGTCTAGCAGACCCATCCAACTGTTTCAATCTCGGTTCAGTAGCCTTACAGTGCAGAAAGCCAAGGTTACCACCTAGGCAGCAGGCTCAGGCTTGCCTCGAATCTTGAAAACTAATCTTGACCTTACACTGAGGACACTAACTCTTCGCATCTGCTTCTTTTGGTATCACAAGCCCCATCTGATACCAGCCTCAATGTGAACATTGAGAAAAAGCCAGTTCATCCTGTTTGGAGGGATGGTCCACATTCCCCTGAGCACTGAGTAGAGGACATCTGGCTCAGTCAATTACACTGTCTAAGAGCAACACACAGGGTCAGGGACATGCTTTCCTTCAGAACACCTTAAACAGTCAAAGCTGCAGCTGAGCTACATCCCCAGCCGATTCAATCAAGTTTTCTGAAACTGTCTACTGCAAGCTTCCGCTCCCTGTCCTTGCTCTGCCATCTGGAGGCAGACAAAATAACAAAATTTACCTTCCACAAGTTCCCCTGCAGTGAACTGACCATGTCTATCATTTCCCTAAAGGTTCTGTTCCTGGACACAAGGTTGACATGCTGAACTCTACAAGGATCTCTCACCAACCCTTTCCCCTACTACCTCTGGATGCCTAGTTAATTAACGCTGAAATTTGGGTATCCAGTTCCCATCCATAATATCTCAGACATGACTGGAACACCAAGGGTAGCATTCATTCCTACCTCAATTTGGACAAAACAATTATCATTATGCTCTTATATTGTACTAATGTTCTTAGCAGCTTCCTTATCCTATGAACTTTTCTCATAAGAAAAATTCCTTGGTATGTCCTTGGCTTTATTTTGTTTTGTGTGTTTGTTAGTGATTTGGATGGCAACCTGAAAAGCATGCTGACTCATGCTACCTCTTCCATGAGAAGCTGTCAGGTTGGGTATACATTGGATGTGCATTTGATCTAATCTTAGTTAATACTAACTAGTTAATTGAATGCTAAACTTTATTATATTTTATTTATGAATTTCATTCTCACTTGTCAGTCTACTTAGACTTTTTGGTTTTTGATCCTATTGATGAATAAAATTATATTAGTGAGTACTTATTACAGAAACAGAGTTAATGCAAGGTACACAAATATATAAGAATTTATAAGATTGGCTTAGCAATGGTCACCCACAAAGTCAGGTGTGGAAGAGTGTACCAGGAGGTGACAGACAAGCTGAAGACTGGAGGTCGTCTTAAGCAGAAATGATCCTTCCTCCTTTGCTTCCCCTTATACCATTCAGGTGACAAGCTGTCCTGGAAAGATACTCTCTTCAGTAAATCCCCTCAGCCACACTCAGAACTATGCCCATCCAATTCAGTTGGGTGCTTCTTACTCAAGTTGACAGGACTGCTCAACTAGCACAGCAACTTTTTCCAGTTTTGTGGCACTGATGAGCCACCATGCCTTTCATGTTGCCACCCAGATCACTAGCAAACACACAAAATGAGATAAAGCTGAGGACATACCAAGGAATTTTTCTTATGAGGCATAATTACGTCCAAAATAATTTAGGCATGCCCATGCATGTCTCAAATCCTAGTAGTCTGGGAAATAGAGGAAGGATAACAGGTTCAAGTCTAGCCTAGGCAATTTACTGATTTAGCAAGACCCTGTTGCAAAATAAAAAAGGACTGGAGCTATAGTTAAATGCAAAGGCCTTAGATGCACTCATGGTACTTCAAAACATTATTTAAATCCTTGAGTCTGCCCATCCCACTGATTTCCCTGATCCAAATCATGATAAGGCAGCAAGCTGGGCCTGACAGTCACTTCTTCATAGTAATTGTCACCATTCTTGCCAGTTTCCTAACTGATCTTCAGCTTTAATCACTTTCTTCTCAGTGATATCTACATGTCTTCCCAACTGGTTTGCAAAAATAACTATTTCCTTCTAACAAATAAATTTGGTCTGGATATAAATATGTATCTGTAGAAGTCTGTGTGTCTCAGTCAGGTTGAGATTCTGTAGCAAAACACCACAGACTGCTTTGGTTGTATAATACAGTTCTTTCTCACAGTCCTGGAGGCTGAGAGCTACGTGCTCCACGCATTGGGAGACCCAATGTAGGGTGAGGGCTTTCTGGTTTGGACATGGTTATCTTCTGCTTTTGTCCAGACCAGGAGAAAGCATACAGTTCTCTAAGCAGAAAATGGATACAGGTATGGATTCCCTAAAGGCCTATTCATTTTCCATGAATACTTAACATATCTTCTGAGCTTTGGTCCAAGGAAATACTGATTGATAATGTGGGTTTTCTGGCAGCATATTGGAGAGTGCAAGAGCATGAGGGATTTTGTGTGACCCTCAAGATATTCCATGTGCATAGATTTTGACTCCTCCCAGAGAACTAGTTGTAATGAGCATGTCCTCCCTTAATATTAAGTATAAAAAGAAATACATGATATGACAAGGGAAGCCTCAGATCTCACACTGCAGGGAGTGTAGATGACAGACAACTCCAGCTGCCATACCTCTGGCTCTGCTACCATGTTCTTAGTGGTAACTGAGTCCAGTAGGGCTTCTGGGGCATGCTCACTCCTGCAGGATATGGAGTGCTCTACCTGAATGTACCAAGGACACACTGACCCACTGTGAGGTGCATGTGAGCGAAATTCCATGGACTGCCTGACTTCCATAAGCCCCCGTTCTGACTGGAAAGCCACGGCGATGCTGGGTCTCCCAGAATGAGTCTCAGTTCAGCGTCTATCAGTTTCGCTGCCATTCCCCAGCACTTTGGTTGGTTCTTTCTTCTCAATGCTCAGTTACCCTGATCAAAGGTCACTCTTGGGAAAACAGGAAAAAGAAAGAGTTACCTTTCCAGCAGAGTTTAGGGGCCTCTCTGAGAGCACTCAACCTGCTCTTCTGGAGAGCTTATGAAACTGTCTGGGACTGTAGACTGACTCAAGACTGGTAATTGGCTAAGGAGCCTTTTGTCCTTGTGGCTCAAGTTAGACATTAATTCACTTGGCCTACAAGGTTTTAGTCACACTGATCTCATGAGCATTTACTTGTGTTCTATTTTACTTCTAGGAGCAGCATGCTTGATAGTCAACATCAGAGGTCTGCAGTTACAGATTATTACAGATGCAGACTCAATTCTGTTGTCCATTACAATAATTATGTTCCCTTTGCCTTGCCACTTGGCTCCTCTCACTGTGGGCTGCAATTACTCCCATTGTGTTTTAATTTTCTAATTAAATGACCATGCTTCTTACTATAAAGTTGGCCTACCACTCTTCAAAGATGTTATTTATTTGTCATAAATATATTTTTCAGAGAAATGGATGAAAGGCATATCTTCTGGACACTCTCAATGTGGATGAATATGTTTACATGACAAATCTACTCAAACATGTTGGTATATCTTTGTAAACCCAGCCCTCAGAGGCTGAAGCATGAACATCACTAGAAGTTTGAGGCCAATCTGGGATAAATAGTGAGGTTGAGGCCAGGCTGAACTACATAGTGAGACTTCGTCAAAAACACATGAACAAACAAACAAGATCCATTCAAACATTCTAATCTCTTTAAGCCTTTCTCTCCCTTTCTGTACATTATTGCACCAAGAAAGGCAGGCATTTATAGTTGACTCATTATGACTACATTTGATTTATGATTCAGCCAACTGATTAGAGTCCTTTCTAACCCTCAAGCTGGAAGGAATTTCTGCTTAGTGAACACATATCAATAAATTCACTCTAATCCAATGTGCACTTCTTCTCCAATTGTTTCATGTCTTAGAAGCAAAACTCAAATCGTTCTGTAGATGCCTAAAGAATACTTAGCGTCCCAGTCTCCCTGTCATAGTTACTTTGCTAGAAAAAGGCTATGCCTCCCTGAGCACGCAGGCCTCATTAATCCTTAAACTAGCATCACAAGGTAGGTTTACTTGAAACTTCCGTTTGTGGTTGTTGTTTTTTTCACATTGTAAATTTTATTTTCTGGAGGGACTGAAGTTCTTTATCAGGATTGATTATTTATTTATTTATTTATTTAGGCTGGCTCAGGCTGCCTTTTTTTAAAAAAAATTGTCTTTTAATGAGAAACAAAGATAAACTACTGGCCATGAAACAGTTTCAAAACAGGTTAGTTAGGACAGTTACAATAATTAATACATTTGCATAGTGTTGCCTGGGATTACTCTTTCTAACCATTTTCTCATGACCCATAATTTCTATTTTATTTTCATAAACAATAGTATCATGCTTAGAAAAAAGTTTTTATCTTAAAAATAATTAAACAGTTAATAAAAATGATACAGAATTTCAAAACAAGGTGATCAGAAATTAACAATTGTTATTATATTGCACACTGTTATTTTCAAAGCAGTTGGACATATTACCAGATGTAGGCATGTAAGAGTAATCAAATAATACAAACACAAACTGTTCCTTCAAAACGAACTACTAGAAATCAGCAGTATATTTGTCCTAGATATATTCCTTTATATATACTCCTTCTCTTCTCCCTTCCTCCATCTGCATCATCCTTTCCTTTTGAACAGTATCATTCCCTTTTAAAATATCTATTGTACATTTGTATCTTATTTACTCTTTCAGTTTTTTACATTAATGAGAAATGTGAGCCTGATTTATTTAACTTATGAGTATGATCTCTGCTTGCGTCCATATACCAATAAGAGCCTCTAGTTTATTTTTCTTTATTGCTGAGGAGTACTCCATTGTATTTTTTTAAAATTTCATTCCGTGGTTGATGAGCATTTGAGTTGTTTCCAAGATATGGCTGTTACAACTTATGCTGCTATTAACGTGGGAGCACATACATCACAATAGTATTATGGTTTCAGTTGTTCTGGGAAAAAAAAAAACCCAGAAGGACATAGCTGGGTCCAGTGAGACCTCTAGTCCTAGGTTTTTGGGAAATCTTCACACTGATTTCTAGCATAGTTGTACCAGTCTGTATTCCCACCAACAGTGGTAATTCCCACTACCTCTGTAGTACTTGTCATGGATTGACTTCTTGATAATAGCTACTCTTTCTGGAGTGAGAAGCAATCTCAATATTGTTTCAATTTGCATTTCTCAAATGACCAATGATGTTGAGCGTTTTTGCATATGTTTGTTTTCCATTTGTATTTTTTCATCTGAGAAGTGTATATTCATCTCAGATGCCCATTATTTTTATTGAGTCTTTGAATCTTGGGGGTGTGTTTTCTTTTTAATTCTTTAAATGTTCTAGATAGAAGTCCTGTGTCTGAGGGAATGTTGGCTAAAATTTTTTCCCAATTGGTGAGTTTTATTTTCACTCTGTTGGTGATATCTTTTGATATGCAGAAATTGTTTAAAAATATGAAATTCCAGTTGTTGATTCTTTGAAGTATTTCCAGGGCAGTTTGGTTTTTGTTCATGAATTCTCTACTGCCAGTATGTATTCAAGATTTCTACCTACTTTCTCTTCCAGTAGATTTAGTGTTGCTGCTTTAATATTTAGATCTTTGATCCAGTTGGACTTTAGTTGAATCATGGTTATAGACATGAGTCTACTTTTAGTCTTCAGCATGTGTAAAGCCAGTTTTTCCAGAACCTTTTGTTAAAGAATCTATCACCTTTTCAGTGAACATGTTTAGACCCTTTGTTAAAGATAACATGACTGAGTGTGTTTGTAGTTGTGTCTGTATCTTCTAATCTGTTCCAATGATACTCAGTTTGTTTGTTAGTTTTGTTTTCTGAGGTGGGGAAGGACCATGCTGATATTCTTATAGCAACTTGGTAGTTTAATTTCAAGTCAGGGATTGTGATGCTTCCTGCCTTGCCCTTGTTCCCAGGACTGCCTCAGTTACTCATTATATCCAAATGAATTTTAAGAATGTTTTCTCTAGATCTATGAGGGATGCTAAAGGTATTTTGATTAGGATTGCATTAAGTGTGTATAACAGTTTAAGGAATATGGCTATTTTCAAAATGTTGGTTCTTCTTCCTATTGAGGTATACAAATATCTTTCCATTTTTTGAGATCATCTCCATTTCCTAAGTACATATATATATTATATATTAACAATATAACTTAGGAAATATATATATATATATATATTATATATAATATTTTGTTTTGGATGCTATTCTGAAGGGTGTTGCTTCTCTAATTTCTCTTTCAGTGAGTTTCTTGTTTATGTACAGCAATGCTATTGATTTTTGGGTGTGGACTTTGTACCCAATTATGCTACTGAATTTGGATATTAAATATAGAAGTCTTTCACTGGTGCTTTTGGGGTCTTCCGTGCAGAGTATCATGCCATCTGTGAAGATGGTAATTTCACTTCTTCCTTTCCAATCATTATTCTTTTAATTTCTTTCTTATCTAATATCTCTGGTTAATGCTTCCAAAATTATACTGAATAGGAGTGCTGACAATGGACACTTGTCTTGTTCCTGATTTTAGAGTAAAGGCTTTTAGTTTTCATCCATTTAATATGATGTTGGTTGTTCATTTGTCATAGAAGGGTTTTATCTGATTGAGGTAACAACCATCTGCACTAAATTTCTTTACGATTTTTATCATGAATGTGTGTTAGACCTTGTCAAAAGCTTTTTCTGCATGAGATAATCATATAATCTTTGTCTTTGGCTCTTTTGATATAGTATACTATTCATTTGCTGTTATTATTATGCTACTTATCGATTTTCATATATTGAACTACCCCTGCATACCTGAGGTATATCCTACTTTGCCATGCTATGTAATTTTGATGATTTGCTGTATTCTATTCACTAGCATTTCATTAAGGATACTTGCATCTGTGTTTTTAGTGAGACTGGGCTATAGTTTTCTTTCTTGTTTGAATCTCTCTCTTGTTGTGATAACAGAGTAATACTGGCTGCCAGGCATGAGTTAGAGAATTGCTTCCTTTTCTATTTCATTTAAGATTTTGAAGAGTACTAGTGTTAAAATCTTCTCTACTTTTCTTGTAAAATTTGGCTGTGAGTCCATCATGACCTTGATTTTTCTTTGTTCGTAACTTTTTAATTATATCTTGAGTTTCATTGACTGATATTTATTCAGAATTTTTATATTTTCTTGATTGAGCTTTGCTAATTCACATGTGTCAAGGAATCTGTCCATTTTTTAAATAATTTCTGTTCTATGAGATTAAAGATTTTTTTCAAGTAGGTATTCATGATCTGGATTTCTACAGAATCTGTAATGATTTCCCCCCTTAATTATTCCTTATTGGTTAAGTATGAGTTGTTTCTTTCCTTTTGTTGATAAGTTTGACTAGGGGTTTATCAATTTTATTTGTTCTTGTAAAGAACTAACTATTAATTATTTCTATTGTTTTCTTAATCTCCATTGCAATAATTTCCGCTCTGATTCTTTGTAATTTCCCCCCTTCTTTGGGTTTTGGGCTTGAATTTCTCTTCTGTAACAGCAGATGCAGCATGAGCCACTCACAGTGACCAAGAATGGGCACAAGCAAACTTCGTTCAGCCACGTGGAGGCTGACACTATTATAGCCAAAAGGGAAGTGTGCACCTCAGAGGACTTTGTGCTGAGTTATGTCCCTGGCAGATTTTGTCTACAAATAATCATGGTAACTACTTTAATGCATTTTGGAATTAATGCTATTAAATAGTATTAATTTTGAATTTTACAAAACTTCACAAGGTTAACATTAACCAAGGCACATGTGCAAATATCATATTGTTTGGCTACTGTGAGAATCTTAAAGAGTAAGTAAATTTTTAAAGGTACAATAGATGTTGTTAAATGGGAAGAATTTGCTCAGTAGGAAGGAAAACCTGGGGCGAGAAAAGGACAAAATAAAGGAAAAAAACATATTTGTGGTTATATGCAGAATAATTTCGATAATTGCATTGTTGATCTTTGCTGGTCTTTTGAAAGTAGCATGTAATACTTAAACATTTTTCTTTTTAATTTCTTATAACCTTTTTTGTTGTTTTGTTTCTGTAGATCAATTTTGCATGTTTATATCTGGCAACCTGAACAACTAATTTGAAGTTAACGTCATGCAATACAGCAGCCATTGTTGAATTTCTATTACTTTGTTTAGTGAAATTTTGTATTGTTTTTAATGCTTTTTTATTACTATTTTGTATTCTTTAAAAAAATGAAGCATTAATCAGAGGTTTATGCATTGACAAGTTCCCAAATTGCCATGTCAATTACATTCTAGGGGCTTTTTCAAGGAGGGCATAAGATTTATGGTTCCCAGGGGTTAGTTAGTCAGGCAGGGCATGTTTAAATTCTAGCTTGCTCACCGTTTGTCTTATCTGTTTGTTCCTCCAGATAATATCTTATTCCTCATTGTATGGGTCTATGGCTAACTAAGAGGAGCAAAGGAGTGATTTTACCCAAGCTTAAGTGATTTCTAAAATGGAGTCCGAGATCTAAGGAAACAAAACGGATTCTCTTTTACCATGTCACTTTGTCTAGAAGCTTGAGCTGCAGCACTAGGTTGCTTATTTTTGCTTGTTGTTTTTCTGTTGTGAGAATTACAGGTATGAATTTTCCTAACAATTATTAAGATATATTTGTCCTTAAGATAGATAGATGGGGGCCAGCAATATAGTTCAGAGTTATAAGTGCCTACCTGGAAAGTATAAGGTCCTGAGTTGGATCCCTGATATCACATATACAGACATACAAAGACAGTAGAGATAGATAGATAGATAGATAGATAGATAGATAGATAGATAGATAGATAGATACATAGATACATAGATACATAGATACATAGATACATAGATACATAGATACATAGACAGATACATAGATAGACACATAGACAGACAGACAGACATAGATAGATAGATGTGTCAGATAGATACATGATAGACAGACAGACAGACAGGTGAATGTGTCAGAACTGGGTATTGATTCCAGAGAACACTGAGCTCCAATGCTCAATCTTTTGCATTTTCTCTTGAGTCAGGGTCCAAGTTCCCAGGCTGGCCTCATACTTGCCATCCTTCTGCCTCAGCTTCCTGAGTAGCTCAGACTGTAGCATGTTCCACTGTTCCTGGCACTTTACTGTGATTTTGATGCTGTTGTAATGTTGCAGGCATTATTTCAAGTATTTAATATCTAGCTTTTTGTCGTTGGTATAATTGGTTTATTTACTAAGTCTGCTCATGCTTTGGAGAGTTTCAGTATTTTACATGTACAGGCTTGTGTTCTCCATAGATAAGCTGGCACACTTCCTTCCTTCCCTTCTGTTTACTTTTCTTGCTTTCTTCTACTGGTTAGGACCTTCAAAGCAATACTGAAGTGCAGGAAGTAAGCATCCTTTTCTCATTCAGTATACCTGAAAGGCTTTCAAACTTTCTCCACTGAGTTTGGTGCTAGCCAGAGGATTTTATGGATGGTGCTCTTTTCAAGAAACAGTCCATGTGTCATTGATGTCTATTATTCATTTTTACTCCTGGCATCATCATTACTTTACTTCTGCTTGCTATGTACTTAATTACTTTTTTCTTCAAATATGATCTTACAATATTTGGTTTGTTTTATCTTTAATAAAATGAAGAAGAAAGAAAGATTATCTAGCATTTTAAAGCTATAATTATCCTTTTGTGTACAGTATTAGTTGGCCTAATAAACATTGTATGTTTTTGTTCTAACATAAGTTCTCTTTACATAGTTCAGACTGTCCTTGAACTTCCTGTGTAGCCCAGGTTGGCCTTGAGCTTATGGTGCTCTTCCCGTGCCAGCCTCCTGAAGGCTGGGACTGTAGGTGTGCACCACTGTGCTCAGCTAAATTTTCAATATACTGTGTTTTCATTTTTATTCAGTTAAAATATATTTAGATTATTTTTTCTTTTTTCTTTGAGTTGTTTAATAATTTGTGGATTAATTTTTAAATATTTTGGGGGAACTTTATTGAAAAAATATTTGTATGTACTTAGTACAGGGTCTACAGGGTCTCATTACACAGATCAGACTTGAAGTGATTCTCCTGTTTTCAGCCTCCCGAACACTAAGATCATAGGCGCGTGCTACCATGCCCAGTCTCAACTGCCATCCCAGCATGCCCTGGGGGTGGGGCCAGCATGCGAAGTTGGTTTTAACTTAATTCTGTTATACTTTAAAATATATACTGTCCATTTTTTTATGCTTTAAAATTTACTCAGACTTCAGGCAAGCCAAATAGCTGAGAAGACTAAAGCACATGCTTTGGTAGAGCATAGCGGCTGGAGTTCGATCCCGGCATGCTGTGCTGGTCCCACCCCAGGACGTGCTGAAACAGCGACTGAGACTGCGCATGGGGGTGCATGTTTGTAATCTCAGAGCTTGGGAGGCTGAAAACAGGAGAATCACTACAAGTCCTATCTACATAGTGACATACATACATAAATAAAATAATATAAGATAAAATAAAATAAAATTCATTCAGACTTCCTTTAAGACCCAGAATATAATCTATTGTTGCACATGGTCTACCGGCACTTGAACAGAATGTATATTCTTTGTTTAGTGAAATTTAAACTGGATATTAGCACAGTTCAAGTGTCATGTTCTTTTTTGTCTACTTGTTCTATCAACTATTAAAATGGAGTTCTTAGGGACTGGGGAGACAACTCAGCAGCCAAGTGCCTGCCTGGCAAGCACAAAGATCTGAGTTTGAGCCTTGGAACAAAGAAAAGAAAAAAAAAAACAAAAAAGAACTCTTGAACTGTGATGCCATTATGCCATTAGCTGCGATAATCTTACAGGGTCACCATAAATATGAATTATGACCAAAACCTTATCTAGCATATAACTGTATATATCACATTAAGTTTCCTGTTTTAATAATGTTTGTGTACATAGTTCAGTAGAATTATCCATTATCACTATTTACTTCTACACTTTCATCATCCCTATTAGAAACTACTTCATACCTATTAAGCCATAACTTCAGGACTCCCCAACCCAGAACCCCAACAACTTCTATTCTCTTTTTTTGCTGGAACTGGGGATTAAACTCAGGTCCTTGTGCTTGCCAGGGAAGCGCTTATTCCACTGAGTCATCTCCCTGGCCCCAACTTCTATTCTTATGTCTATGATTTTGCCAATTGTAGGTACCACTAGTAAGGGCAGAATTGGGGGGCAGGCTCAGTAACACCCACGGTGATGACCCCAGCTCCCTTGTGTGTGTGTGTGAAAAACAAAAGGAAGCTGGATTCAGGCCTGGCTTGAGGAAGGAGGAGGAAAAGGCCACTGGGAGGGTAAAACCATGTTAGCTGGCCACCATAATAATTCAGCAATTTATGCTCAGGTAGAAATCTACCAGCAAACACTGATGTCATCTTGTGCATCTGATGGGCAGAGACTCTGGGCAGGCTGCAGTCCCCACAGGGCTATCATCTGAGATCTGCCAGGAGCAGGAACTAATCCATGGTGAGCAGATCACTCAAAATCAAGCAGCTAACGGCTGGGGAGTTAGCTCAG
>PVKA01018697.1:0-43355 GCA_004027165.1 Ctenomys sociabilis
ATTTGCTTTTTTTTTTTTTTTTTTTTTTTTTTTGCCAGGACCAAGGATTGAACTCAGGCCCTTGAACTTACCAGGGAAGTGCTTGTCTGTCCCTCCCCTCTTACAAGAATGTCAGTCACTGAATTTTGGGTGCACTGTAAATTCAGATGACCTCATCTTAGGTTCTTAACTACTTACGGATTTATGAAGACTTTCTTCAAGTAAGATCTCCTTCAAGAGTGAGAATTTGACTTATCTTTTGGGGGACCACTAGTCAATCTACTATGCCCCCAAATATCGGATCCCTGGCTCACCTGCACTGGGGGCAACACTCCATGACACCTGTGTCTGGTTCAGGTGGGCTGACAACTTAAAGGATGGGGATCAGGCAGTGCCACAACTCCCTATCAGGAATGTGGACTGAGACCCCACCCTTGAAGGATGGATGGGGACAGGCCCTTTGGCCCTGCACCCCCAGCTGGTTGTAGGGCCCCAGGCACCTGACCAGCATGAGACAGAAGGGCACAAACCACGGAGGGGCCAACCTGAGGGCTGCAAGCCCAGGCCCTCACTGTAACAAGCTGTTTACCTCCTGGCCCTCAGCTCCAGACATGGGTGGGTGCTAGTGACTACAGGCCTCAGGCCAGTGAAGCCAGACTCCCAGGAACCCCCTGGAACCACCCACTTCACTGGCTGGAAGACCCCTCCAAGCCCTCTAAAGCACAATCATCACATGAATTGTGGACTCAGTCATCTTCCAAAGCTATTTGTTTATTTAGCAGTACTAGAGAGCTAGCCCAGGGCCTTTGCACTGAGCTACTTTCCCAGCCCTTTCTCTTTTTCATTTTGAGATAGGCTTCTAAACAAATTTCCCAGGTGCCCATATTGGCCTGGAACTTTCTTTTTTTTTTTTTTCCCCCGTGGAACCGGAATTGAACTCAGGCCCTTGTGCTTGCTAGGGAAGCACTTATTCCAATGAGCCATCTCCCTGGCCCCCCGGCCTGGAACTTTCAATCCTCCTGCCTCAGCCTAATATTTGCTGGGCTTACAGATATATACCACTATGCCCAGTTTACAAAGTGCCCTTTATAAGACATGGAAACCTACACTCAGAGTTCACAGGGGACCCAGGCAGGGCACAGATGCACAACCTGAGGCCAGGAGCACCTGGCCTGGTGTCAGGACCCAGTCTGACAGGTGCAGGTCAGGACAGGTGGAGCCAGGTGGCCCCCACCTGCTGACCACTTCCTGCAGCGCTGGCTGAGGTGCTGGCTGGGAACCTACCTGCTCTGGGCCTCCCACCCTCAGGTGGCTGCCCCCTGGGAGGTCTGGTCAGGGGCTCAGGTGTCCGCACAGCCGGTTCCTCTGCCTCTTCCCATCCTGGCGTCTGTGGAGCCAGAAGGAGGTCATCCCCCAGGAGCCTCAGGCAGCTCTGGGATAAGGAGGGTGGCTGCCTGGCAGTGGGCAGGGCAGGCCAGCGCTATGCCATCTCCGTCTCCTGGGAGGCAGGACCACCCAGGTGCAGGGACTTCCCGCAGTCGCTTCCCGTGACCCCTGTGCCCACCCCAAGGGGTCCAGATCTGCAGCTATCTGCCACTGAAGCTTCTCAGCCAAGGGTAGAAGGAACCCGAGGTCCTTTGGCTTGGCAAGGTGAGGCCTGTGGGCTGCGCCTGCCCAGGGGGGTGTCTGCTGTCTACCTCCCAGACCTTCCTGGGAGTTGGGATCACCAGCACATCTTGCAAGTCTGAAAAGGGGGCTCCTGTGGTGGGAGCACCACAGTCTAAGAGCTGACCAGTGGACTCCCACCTGCCACTTGCCCTGGGACTCCACCAGGCCTCCCTTGGGCTTGACCTTGGAGACTCTGTGGTAAACTGAGGTCAAGAGGGTGGGGTGTTTGCTCAAATATGTGCAGCCGGCATGTTGATCTGCCCACTGAGGCCACACTACGGTTCAAGTCAGGCTCCACTAATGCCTGGGTGAACTCAGGCGATGTCTATTCTCTCTCTGTGCCTTAGTATCTTCAGTTGTAAAATGAAAGCAATCAAGCCAGGTATGGGGGTACACAGCTGTAATCCCAGCGCTTGGGAGGCTGAGACAGGCAGATCACTGAAAAAAGGCCAGTCTGTGTTACGTAACGAGACTCTGTCTCAAATGAAAACATAAAGTAGGGGTAATCAGAAGGCCTGGCAGAGTCTGTGGTGGTGGGGCATGCACCAACGCTCACGAGGTGTTTACAGTTGGCGATGGCCGCAGGCACGACTGTCACTTCTTAGGTCTCCATCCTGCTGTAGGTGACCTTCCAGGGACGGCCTGGCAGTCTGGCTCATAGAGGTACTCTAGGCCCAGGTGGTACTTTGTTCTCAGAGCACCTGGCTCTGTCCCCTCCCTTGCTATGGGATTCTCCAGTGAGCCCTGCCCTCTTCCCCCGTGCTCCACGTGGCAGTGCTAAGTCTGCACAGCCTGACCTGCATGGTTCCTTACCCGCCCACACTGCTGCAGTTCCCGGCACTCAGGCTCAGAGAGGCAAAGCCTGGAAATGAAGGCCACCCTGCTCAGGCCGTGCCCGGCAGCTGGCGGTGGGAGGAAGCACCATGGAGCCGGGCCTTTCCGACACAGCAGCAGGTCTTCCCTCACACCTTGGGGGCTGTGCTAGCCTCTCCTTGGCCCCATCACGCAGGAGGGGTGGCCACATGAGTGCTGCTGCAGGCTGCCTCCGACCGGGGACACGACTTGGGGAGGGGCGGCTGAGCTGGTGCTTGACCAGCAGCAAGGCCGCTGAGGGTCCCCCATCCTGCTCTCCACTCCACTGTTCATTCATTGTTCTGCAGGGAGTCACAGGTTCTCAGTATGTGGCCTTGGACACGTGTCTTGTCTTCTCGGGGCTGTGATGTCTTTGGCTTAGCAGGGGAGCCTGGTAATCAGGATTGGTCAGCCCAGGAACTCCGGGTGGGGGGTGGGGGGCAGGAAGTAGGGTGGAGGCGGCCACAGGCCCCAACAGTGCAGCCAATAGTGGCTGCATAGCTGGAGCCTCTGGGGTCTCCCAGGAGGGTTTTGGAATCCCTTTCTCACCCACGCCATAGGAGAAGCACTCTGCTCCCATCCTTCTCTGCCCTGAGCTGACCCTCCCTACGCTGGGGGTCAGAGCTTTTGCAGCTCCATCTCCCGAGGGGGAGTGGCGACTGGCAGGGCCCCTCCCATGCTACCCAGACACCAGCCCCCAAAGTGGCCTCTTTTACTGTACCCCATCCAACTCCATGTTCTCTGGGCTTGGGCTTTTTGCTGTCTCCACCTCCTGAGGACCTGCCTAGCCAGGGCCTTCTCCCACTTTTTTTTTCCTTGCAGCAGTGGGGTTTGAACCTAGGGGCTTCTCCTGAGTTACATCCCCATCCTGTTTCATTTTTTGAATTCTGAGACAGGGTCTCACTAAGTCAACCAGGCTGGACTTGACCTTCAGGCTCTTTCTGCCTCAGCCTCCCAGGGTGCTAGGATTGCAGATGTGTTCCACCATGCCACACCTACCCCTCTGGCCCATCTTTATACCCACTGTCCCCTATCCTGGCACCCACATGACATCTCTTGAAATGTCCTGAGGCTAGGACAATGGTCACAGGCCTGGGTCTGAGCTTAGGCCAAGGCTGCCTTCCCTTTGCCAGATGGCCTGGAAAAGGCGTCCAACCAGAGATCAAGGCAGAGCCTTCCCCTGGCTCCAGCCCTTCCTCCTGAGACTCAGTTACCTTAGCGGAAAAATGGGACCAATTCCTGTCCCGACTTAGAAGAGTGACAGGGACGGTGGGTGAGCACCAGGAAGTGCTCATTTCCTGGCCCCTTGCTCCATCTTCCAGGGACACAACAATTTTTTACTCATAGTCCAGCCAGGAATCCAGGAGCTAGGGGAGTGCTGTCACCCTTGCCACAAGGTGGGGGGAGTCCTTGCAAGTGAAAGTCTACTGGAACTATGCTGGCCAGCTGTCTGAGCTGAAACCCATACCACGCCAGTCTCCTGGGAGCACACCACATGAGGAGACTCCCCGGGGGTAAGCTCCCCATTACCCAAGGCCTGCAAGCAGGAGCTAGGGTGGACAACAGGAGCCAAGCACGGACTGGAGGCCTGGCTAATTGTTTGGCCTTTTAAATCACACACTGACTGGAATTCCAGCACTCCAGGATTGACTGTCTTAGAAGACAGGTGATATGGGAGAGGAGGGGTCTTCATGTTGAGATTCTGGGTTCTGGATGGAGCTAGGACAATGGAACTGGCAGGGTGGAGCTTGACCTCAGCTGCCCCTTGGAGGCTGTGCTCTCGGGATGTGACCCCTTCCTGAGCAGAGAGTTGCCCTGTCTGCCCTGCCGAGTGTCTCCCACCTCCTCCACCTGCCTGTCTCCTTCGCGCTGGAGCCCCTGCCCTAGAGTCCCTCCCTGGCCTCATGGCCAGGTAGTTGGGAGGACAGGACTCCAGGGCTCAACACAAAGTGACATTCTTGTTAAGAAAGGGGAGCCAAGTGCCTCCAGATCCCTGCTGGGGAAGGAAGAGAATCCAGCCTAAGCAATGAGCAGCCTGGGCTGGTTCATTCCAGAAACAGGGAGCCACAGCAGTTCAGGAGGAGGATGGGGGTGAGGTCACAGTGTGGAAGGGGTTAAGCAGAGGAGAGACAGGGACAGCCCTCGGAGACCTTCTAGTCCATAGGGAGAGGAGATGACAACCTGGGCAAGACTGTTTCCCACCTTAGAGTCCCCAGGGGAGCGCTGGGGCGAATACAGGGACAAAGGCCCTGGAGACTGGATTTATGGTCTCTCCTGACCTCACCAGAGAAACCAGCCTTGTTGGGCATGGCCGAGTCACCAGTGACCTGCCTGGGGTGGGAGGGTCCAGATGAAAGGGCCAGAGAAAGGATTAGCTGGCCCAGGCTTGGCAGACACCATGGCAACCTGGATGGCTCAGAACTGGGGAGAAAGGGCCTGTGTGTTAACTCCGGGCCCCCCTCTCCCCACTGGCTGGAGGCTTGTTAACCAGCTTACCAGGCAAGGCTGCCCATTGACATGGAAATCCAGTCCTAGTTCTTTGGTTCTTGATCTGCAAGGGCCTGGGAAAGGGAGAGAAGGTGGCAGAGGGCCTACCTTCCTGCCTGCATCCCCCAGGGTCCAAGCAGCCTCTGGGGCCCTGAGGCCTGGCTTTGCAGGCCCAGCTCTGAGCCTGTCACACAGGGTTCCCTGGGGCCCTGGGTGAGGGTGAGCAGATTTGCAGAGGGGCATGGGGACCTGGCACCCAGCCAGGCTGAGGACTGCAGTGTGAAGTGGGCAGACTGACCCTCGCTCAGACTTCAGCCCCTCCTCTGATTTTCTACCCGTTCTGGGCTGACTACTCCCAACACCTAGGTGTCTCCAGCCACAGGAGTATCCACAAAAGGCACTCACTCGAGATTTACCAGAGGGTGAGACAGACCAAGAGTAGGCAGCCAAGCCCAGGCCAGCCTAGAGACCTGTCTGTGAGAGCAGACTGTGTCCCCACCCAGAGCAGGAGGCCCCAGGCCCCGGTGCAGGGAAGCTCTGAGATGCGCTGGAATGTGGGGAGGCTGGGGAGGAAGGATCCAAGCAGGTGTCTAAGCCCCTGTTGACACAGGATTACAGCCATCTGGCAGCCCCTCCCTGCAGGGCCTCCTCCCGCCTTCCCTCCCTCCTTCCATTCTCTGGCTCCAGGCAGGGACAGCTCTGGGCAGGACTTCAGTGTCCCCATCTAGAGCATGGGGAGCATAGGAAGTGTGGAGAGCAGGACTGGGGCGGAGCAGGGCCCCTCCTGGGAAACTGAGGTCAGGGTGTTGGTGAAACCCCCAGAGGGTGACCTTCCCCTGCCCTTCCTCAGTGCACACACGTGTGACCACACGCAGGTGAGGAGCTGCACATATCCCAGAGGCCCAAAGGGTAACTGGGAGCCACATCTGAACGGCTGTAGTGCTTGCCAGCGACCTTACCTGCCAGCCACCAGGCTGGGGCTCTCATTTGTCATCTCTAGACTGCAGGCTTCTGCAGATGGTCCTTGGAAGCCACAAAGGGCCCAGGTCCTGGCTGGGCTGCTGCAGCCAACAGAAGCCCCTACCTGGTGCTGGGTTTTCTTGGGGCGAGGTCCCAGCTGCACACAGCTGGCAGAAGTTGGGGCCAGGAATTTGAGAACCCTGAGTCCCAGGGCTCCTAGAAGGGGCCTGGGGATGGCTGGCCACTCCGAGTCCTCAGCCCCCGGCTGCCATCTGCCTCTGTCTCTCTGGGGAGAGGAGAGGCTGCCCAAGTTCCTCTGCATACCACCCCTCCCCACATCTGGACTTTACCAAGCCCCTGTCTCCCCCAGCAGGCCCTGTACACTGCCCTTGCTGGATCTAAACAAAGCTGCTCTACCCTCTCCATAAGTTGCCGAGGCAGGACTTAAGCCTCTGATGATTGCATCTTGCCCTGCTTCTCTGACCCTTTTTTTGGAGGGGGGGATTGAACTCAGATACTGGGGATTGAACTCAGGACTCTGTGCTTGCCAGGCAAGCACTTATTCTACCAAGATATCTCCCTAGCCCTGAGCTATCTCCCAGGTCCATTCTCTGACCCTTTTTGAGGGATCAGGAAGGCGGCAGCAGCCTCTCCCCTTGGCCAGAGACCCTGATGAAGACAAGAGAGGCAGCCCAGCCTCCCAGCCTCCCCCCCCTCCCTCCAGGCGCCCGCCTCCAGTGTTACCATGCCCCTCACCCCCACCCCGGGGAATGTGCAGACCCTCAGCCTTCCTGAGGCTTCCTTATGCCGGAGACCCAGGCTGTGTGCACAAGTGGACCTCGCTCCCCTCCCCAGACGAAGTACATCCTGTTCTAGTGGCCTGAGGCTTCTAGTACTCAGTGTCCATGGTGTACAGGGTTCAACTGAGGGCCCCATCTGCGGCCTATGTAGGAAATGGGGCTGAAGGGGAGGCCTTGCTGGGTGTGGAAGCCCTATTCATGGAGGACTGGGGAGTCATGCAGCTTATGTTTTCTTCCTGAAGCTCCTGAGAGGGAGATAGGAGAGGCTTTATGGGTGGGCATCAGAGGACAAGGTTTCACCAAATCCTCACAGCCATTCTAGCATCCTGGAGGAGTGGGCACTAGAGACTGGGCCACAGCAGGATACATAGAATTCCACCAGCCAGAGGAGGGCATGTCTGTCATTTTCTAAACTCCTGTGTGGACAGATGTGTATAGGCTTCCTAGGCACATTACCAACTCGGTAAATATATAGTGAGCTCCTGCCTTGTGCTTTGGCCTCATATTGGCCAAGAGAGGGGAGTGATCTCCACAGTGCCCCCTCAGAAGGAGCCTCCTCTGCTTGCTGTGAAGTCCCCTGGTAATGAAAGAATGAAAAGAAGGCCTCGCTTAGCTGGGCTGCAGCTCTGGGAGGGAAAGCTTCTTAGGCATGGTGGCACAGCGAATGTAAAGGCCCAGGGGCCAGAGAGTAGAGTGCTGAGGAGAAAGGCCAGTGCAGACGGAGCAGAGGGCTGCTCTCTGGGCAGGTGTCCCTAACCCTAACCCTAACCTTGATGTACCAGCATGGGGTCTCCGCTCCACTTGCCGACACCTAAGGGCCCAGCTGGGAGGACCAGAATCAGGGCCTGGCAGTTACCTCAAAGGGGGCACCTGGAGGGCCCCGAGGGCCCAGTCAGTGCAGGGAACAGAGGTGAGCATGTGGGTCTGGGCACAGTTCTACCGGAAGACCCAAATCAGGGCCCCACAGTGGTGGGAGGGCAGAGGAGCAGACGTATAACCCTCCCTTCTGTGCATCCCCTCCCCCCAGCACACACAACAGCCGCCAGGCGGGTCTCTTTCTCCGGGTCCCCTTTCTCTGGCTCTTCAGCAAAGCAGTTGCTCGAGACTAATTGAATTTTCCGCCTGGGAAGGGCTGGGAGCCGAGGCTGGGAAGAGGCTTGTTAACAGGCATTGCTCCCGCCCCTTGCTCTGCAGTGGGGGTAGGGTGGGCGGCCGGTGGCCCAGAACAATGGGCAGGCAGACAGGACGCAGCCCCCGCCCCGACCTCCTGAATGTGCCCCAGGCTGGGCACCCCAAGCCCCAGGGACGGCTGGCAAGACCTGGTGGAGCTCAGTTCCTGTTCCACCCCATACAGAACTGGGATTGGTGTTCGGTGGGAAACATCAGTATTTTAAGGTCCAGGCAACCAGAGGGCGCAGATCAGGGTGGGTGAGGGGCGACCTTTGCCTGGTGGTGACGCCCTGCCCAGCAGTGACCTGTGTCCACGGCAGACACCGAGTGTTTATGTGCAAGTTGTGCGCTCTAGGGGTAACAGCAGGAATGGGGAGCAGCCTGTCCTGTCCCCACCCCCAGGGCCTCTCTCTTTTTATTATTTTATTTTATTTATTTTATTATTTTATTGTTTGCGAAACCGGGGATTGAACTCAGGCCCTTGTGCCTGTCAGGGAAGTGCTTACTCCACTGAGCCATCTCCCAGGTCCCTCTCTCTTTTTTTGAGAGGATATTGGGAACCAAATCCAGACCTTTGCATTGAGCTACGCTCCCAGCTCTCTTTTTTGTAATTTTTAATTTTGACACGTTCTTGCTAGTGTTGCCAAACTGGGCCCACGCTTGTGATCCTCATGCCTCAGCCTCCCAGAAGGCTGGGATTCTATCAGTGCACCTCCCTTTTTCTAGCTCTCCTCTCCACACCCCGATTTGGATGACACCCCAGGTGGCCAGAGGTCTCCCAGACATGCATTATTCAAAGCCTGCGGCCCAACCGACCTGGAAGACTCAGAGATGGGATGAGAAGGCCACACTATCCTCCTAGGGGGCTGCTAGGGCCTGGCTATACCTAGACGCCTGCCTGGGGTCTCCCAGGTTGGTGTCTCTGGTGGGTGGCATCAGTGTGGATCTGAACTAAAGCCAGGAGGGTCACAGTGCAGTGTGAGTGGTTGGTGTTCAGGCCTCCAGGTCCAGGGACAAGGTCATAGAAGGCAGAGAAGGGCCTCGGGCCAGGCTAAGTATGGGCGATGAGGGCTCTGTCACACTCCATGCTGCAGGCTTGACTGAGTCCACCCTGCAGCCTGGCCGCTTCCTTCACTGAGTCGCCTGCAACAAGACCTATGGGGACTGTGGTCAGCTCAGGCTTGGCTGGGCCCCAGACACAGGCACTGGGAGGGCCTAGGACAGGGCGCTGGGGACAGGGGTCTGGGTGGGGTGGGCTGGTGTGACGCAGAGTCTGGAGCCACCGTCTGACCCTCCGCCCTGCTCCTGGCTGACCTCGGGTGCCCACAGCATGACCACCCCCTTCCTGTCCCCCTTTCCCTGGGCGGGTCCATGCCCTTGAAGTGGGCACAGCCCTTCCTGAGGCCTCTGCGGGCACGTGCCAGGAGCCTGCACGGCCCCAGGGGGCTGAGCAACTGGAGGTCTTGTGGGGGACGGGGTAGGGACATAGAGTGCCTGGGAAGGGAGAGTTTAGGCGAGGGTGATGGCTACTGCCTACAGTGATGCAGGACTGTTCCATGTCCACGGCCATCCCCCTAACCCTCCTCTGTCCTTCTGACCCCAGCCGAGCCCCCCTTCTGAAGCCCACATGGGCACAGCAGCATGTCCTATCCCAGGGCCCTGGGCAGCCACCCTAATACCCTGGGTAGCAGGTGAGGGAAGTACAGGCATGGTTGGTGACTGGGCCACTCTGAGTGGCCACAGGGAGGCCTTCTTGGGGAGAAGGACTCTGAAGTGGCCCTGAAGCTAAGGTGGGGGCAGAGGAATCCCCCAGAGCTGGGTCCAGAGATGGTGTTTGGCATCCTGGATGGGAGGGAGGCACAGAGGTGAAGGGACAGATGACAGAAAGGCCTGGGCACACTGGCACAGGACTCTGACCCCAGCAGTCAGGAAGCTGAGGCAGGAGGATGGCAAATTCAAACCCAGCCTGGGTGGCCAGCTGAGACCTTGTCTCAAAACACTAAAATCAAATTAAACAGAGGGAAAAAAGAGAGAGAGAGAGTGAGTGAGCGATGGAAACAGGAAAGGAAAGAGAGCAGGAGACAGACAAAAGGGATGGAAGTGTGAACGCATCCTCGTTTTGTGTTTTTAAGACAAGGTTTCACTGTGCCATTTAGGCTGGACTTGGACTCAGAATATAACCCAGGTTGGGCTTGGCCTTGCAGCAAACCTCCTGCCTCAGCCTCCCAAGTGCTAGATTACAAGTATGCACTGCTACACGTGGCTTGTCTTGCTTTTTTTTCCAGTACTAGGAAACTCAGGCTGAGCTATGTCTGCAACCCCTTGTCTCGCTTTCTTGGTGGGAACCACAGAAGGGCCACTGAGGGTTTGGAAAAGGGCCCCTTTTCTTTCTGGGGATGAGGCCCAGAAGCTTGGGGTGACTTGGCAGCTGGATGGGACTCATCCTGGGGGCATTTTTTCCCCATAAGATCATCCTGGGCTCTGTCCAGGGCTCCCTCCCGCCCTCAGGGTGAGAAATTCTCCCCTACGAGCCCCCTGTGACCTGCGAGGGGTTCACAAAGGCCCTTTTCCCACAGCCTCCCCTGGAACTGGACTCACGCCTGTGCTGAGCTCACAAGGGTGTAGGAGCCCATGGAGTCCCTGGGGGTACACATCTACACTCCACACCCCTATGGGCCACTAGTCCCCTCTGGTTCCCTGAGCCCTACCATACTGCCCCTCTGCTGTCCCCTCAAAGGCAGTAACTACCTGAGTTCATTCAGAAAACACCTTCAAGCTTCTGGCATCTGTGCCAGAGACAGGGAACAGCTGAAATGGCTTTGGTCCCCAAGAGCTCCTTTTTTGGGTAGGATGAGGCTGCAAAGAAAGCCATTCCTCCATAGGGGGATGTGACTATATATATATATATATATTTTTTTTTTCTTTCTTTCTTTCTTTTTTTTTTTTTTTTGTCTTTTTGAGACAAGGTCTCACTATGGAGTTCAGGCTGGCCTTAAGCTTACTTTTGTAGCTCAGGCTGGTCTCGAACTCACAACAATCCTCCTGCCTCAGCCTCCCAAGTGCTGGGATTACAGGCATGCGCCACCAGGCCCGGCTGGATGTGACAATAATTGATGGCTCTAAGAAAAAGCCTGGGGGAGAGGAATGACTAACCAGAGGAGGGCCGGGAGGCACTTGGGGGTCTACCCTACCCTGTCTCCCCACCATATCCTTCAGTATTCTCTGATCTTCCCCCACTAGCATGCTGCTCAAGGTAGACAGACAGATGGGTAGACAGTGTAAATATGAGTAGATAGATGATTAGAGGGGTAAACAGATGGATGAGAGGACAGAGAGTTATGGGTGGGTGAGTGGATAGATGGGTAGGTGAGTGGATGGATAGCTCAGTGGAAGGATAGCTCAGTGGTTGGGTGAATGGGAGACTTGGGCACTCAAACCTTCAAGATAACCCCGATATCTAGTGCCAGTCAGTGCCTGACCCAGAACATGGGTATCAGAGCTGCCTGAGACCGACATAGACATGAAAACCTCCAGAGACCCAGACAGGCTATGAGTGGAGGGTGGTGGAGGTCTCAGAGCACGAGCAGAAAGGGGACCTGAGCCCCACTCCCTCCTGTTCCGCACCTGTGCGAGGAGTCAGTCCTGCCTGCAGCCCAGGGAGGCCAGCAGACTGTGTGGCTTCTGGCTCAGCCTGGGCCTGGCCGCCCCTTCCAACACGTGCCTGCCACACTCTCCTGACACTGTGGCAGCAGGGGAGTTCCACCCTGCTCTGCTTCTGACCTGTGACCTTGGCCCTGCCACAGCCCCTCCTGGCCCTTGGCATCCTGTTGTGGCAGTCCAGCAGGCGAGGACAGAGGGGCTGGCTGGGCAGGGACTGTGGAGCTGGGCACAAGGCCGACCTCAAGTGGCTGTGACCCGGCCCTTGCTCCTGTTCCTGACCACTGTGCTTCCTCCCTTGTGCCCCTCTGGGGAGGGACCATAATTAACGTCTTCCTGTTCGGATCAGGAGCCCGTTTCCAAAAACACATTTCGAAGGATTATTTTGCAAAGGAAATGTTTTTGAAAGAATCCTGTGTCCCATCCTAGCCCAGGGAAGCGGGTGCTACAGTTGGAGTGGGGATAGCAGGTTGGGGTAGGGGTGGCCTTGGGGACAGGGTTGGGAGTGTGGTGGACCCTGGACCCCTCTCTAGGCGGCCAGGCTCCCCAGGGCGTGGGGTCCTGGGTAGCAGTGGGAAGGTGGGAGCAAGTGGGGAGCCGGGGTCTGTGTCTCAGGTCCAGGGCCCCTTTCAGGGTTCTAGCCTGGACCTTTTGAGTCCCTCCCTGTGGGACAACACCTTGGAACAGTCTACCTGCTGCTCACCTCAGAAATCCCTTCTGCCCCTCCAAAGTGTCCCACCTGACGTGGAGTGAGCAGGATCTTGGAGTGTGGAGAGTAGCTGCTGTGGGCACGTCACCGACACCGTCCCCTCCAGGAGGAATGCCTCTTTCTCTTGGGAGGCACAGGCTCTGGGCTCTCCCCTCTAGGTCCTGGGGTCATTCAGATTATTCTCCTCATCTACTGTGGTCCTCAGTTCCCAATGTACAGTGAGGATTTAATAGAGCTTGTTCAATGACTAAATGACCAAAGGGAGGGGTTTCACAGCAAATCTTTTAGCCTCTCAAGATCGCCCCTCAGTTTCTGCTCCCCAGGGACCTCTGAGCCAGGCCCTTCCAGCAGAACAACCAGCTCTCCAGAGGGTCCCTTCTGTGCCTCAGTTTCTCTTCCCTCCCCAAAACCTATAATTATTACCCAGCTGTGAGCTGTCCCCTGCTCACACTGTACTTCCTCCGGCCACTTGAAGCTGGGGAGATTCTGAACACTTCTTCTAGTGTGGTCCTCACTGCCCTGAGGACATTTCCCAATGCCCCAGGGACCCGGGCGGGAGCACGACGGGCCATCTAGGTAAGCAGTGGCTGAGTGTGAACGGCACAGGGGGCTCAGGGGAGTGCCTAGCCAGGCCATTCTTTGCTGCTGCCCACAGGCTGAGCTCCTCAGAAACTTCTCCAGTCTCTGTGGCCCTCAGTTTCCCCTCTGGGGAAAAATAGAAGTTGCCCAGCCTGGGAGGAGCAAGGAGCATCCACCACCCGCTTCCCTGACACCCCAGCTCCGGATTCTTCATCACCCCGCCCCCTGCCCCTCCACTCAGCCCCACCCTCTGGGGACTCCTCGTTCCCCCTTGCACATGTCCTGGGATGGTGTGTGGCTATTTTAGGAGCTGGTGGCTCCCCTGGGTCTTTCCCAACTGTCTTGGCAGGAGCAAGTGTACTTCCAGCCAGTCAGTGAGAGCGGGTGGCAGGCGGCCTGCAGCAGCCAGGGACACAGGGGTGTTGTGTGGGGACACACACGTCTGGGGCCCGGGCTCCCGCAAGGCTCACTGCCAGCTGCTCTCCCAAATGCAGCATTTCTGTGCCATGGGGGCGCCAGGGGCTCCTCAGAGGCCCTCAACCAGGCCTGTTCCTCTCTCCTTAAAGAGCTGGGTATAGTGGGCCAACCCTGTGATCCTAGCCTCTGGGAAGCTGCGGCAGGAAGGTTGCAAGTTTGGGGCCAGCCTGGGCAACTTGGAGATTTAGCTATCTCTTGTATCAAACTTTTCCATAAAAAAATAAAAAAAGGTCAGTGACATCACCTGCCCAGCACATGTGAAGCCCTGTGCTCCATCCTGAATATTGAGAGAGACAGAGAGAGAGACAGACAGACAAGAGAGAGAGAGAGATCAAACAAACTTGAGTTGTAGGTGTGAGGTGTGATTTAAAATCATCAGCCAGCCGGGCGTGGTGGCGCATGCCTGTAATCCCAGCACTAGGGAGGCTGAGGCAGGAGGGTTGTTGTGAGTTTGAGACCAGCCTGAGCTACAAAGTGAGCTTAAGGCCAGCCTGAACTGCACAGTGAGACCCTGTCTCAAAAAAGACAAAAAATAAAAAAATAAAAAAATAAAAAATAAAATCATCAGCCAGAGGTGGTGGTACAAACCTGTGATTCCAGCCCTCTGGGAGGCTGAGGCAGGAAGATCACGAGTTTAACCCCAGCCTGGGCAATTTAGTGACTTAATGAGAAAACAAAACAAGCATGTGGATGCAGCTCAGTGTGAACACCCCTGGGTTCAATGCCCAGTACTGGAAAAAAAAAAAAAAACTAACTGTCTAGTTAGTGGCCATGCTTAAACAATTATTTGGGGATGACGGAATAAATCTTAATTATACTTGCCTAAGGTGACACATGCCTATGATCCCAGCAGTCAGGAGGATGAAGCAGGATTGCTGAGTTCAAGGCCAGCCTGAAACTACGCGGTGAAACCATGTCGCAACCAAGAAAAGTGCATGCCTGCAATTCCAGCCCTGGCAAGGCTGAGGCAGGAGGAGTGCCATGAGTTTGAGGCCAACCTGGGCTACAAAGTGAGTTGAAGGCCAGTCTGAGTTGCATAGTGAGACCCTGTCTCAAAAACTCAAGTTTGATTACAGATTTTATTTAATGCAAGATATCAAAAGCATTATCATTTTAACATGTGTTCAATAGAAACCCTTTTTTTTTTTTTGTATTTTTTAGGGAAGGGTCTTCAGGGTATTCAGGATCTCACTACTAGATCAGACTCACAGTGATTCGCCCATTTACAGCTTCCCAAAAGCTGGGATTACAGGCACCCACACCCATTCTCAATTGCCCTCTCAGAGCAAGCCTCTGGCCCCTGCGCCTGCTTGCGGGTGCTTTAGTCTGCTGAGCTATTTGGCTGGCCACTTAGAAACACTATTAATAAGACACTTTTCTTTTTCTTGTATCGCATATACAAAACTCAGTTTTATGCGCACATCTCAGCATGGTACCCAGGTGTCTATGGCTTCGAGCTGGAGACCCTCATGGATGCCCCCTTGGATGGTGCAGCCCTCTTATCTCCTGCTCTCTTGAGCTCCACACCAGGCTTTATTACTGCTCTCCCTCTGGGAGACACTGAGCTCCCTGCCCACTATGTGCTGCGTCCTGGCCCAGTCTATCGTGTGGCTCTTGTCCATGCTGATACATGCAGAACTGAGGGCCCCTCCAGGGCCCCATCAAACCCCAAAGACCTTCGTGGGCTCAGGTCACATAGCAGCCCATGGCTGGCAATTTGTGTCACCCTGGGCCTCTCTGGCTCAGGCCTGGGGTGGGGAAGGGCTTCTGAGGCCCTGGGGTTCACAGCCCCAGTTCAGGATGGCTCAGGACTCCTGCATACCCGCACCTCCACCACCTGGCTAGTTTCTTATCAGGTTGGATTCCCAGTTCTTGCTTCAAATCCAACCACCGCATCTGTCCCTAAGCCTGGTGCAGCCTGCACCCTGGAGCCTGCACCATCTGTAGAAATCATCACTGTTCCTTCCAGACCAGATGTCAGCATAATGGTTCTACCCCATTCCACCCACCTTCCCACCCCTGTGGCCCGTACCCACTACTCGGTTGCATATGAGCCTTTGTCACGAGCATGCCAAGAGCCGGGCCCCTGGGTCAGCTGGGGGCTCTAAGAGTTGAGGATGCAACTTGAAGGCTGTGACCTCACCAGGCAGCTGTGTTTCCTCTTTGCAAACTCCACAAGGCAGAAAAGGCATCCTCCCTACCAGACTCAGCTCCAGGGAGCAGGGCCGCCCTGGCCAACTGCTGCTGACACCCCTGGGCCTCTGAAAGGTGTCTGGGAGCATGGCATCCTCCAGTCCCTAGATGTGGGCCAGAGACAGGGAGGCAAGAGAGGACAAGCTCCATGTCCTTTCTGGAACTTGCTTCCAGTTGGCAGGGGGAGGGCCGCTCCCGGGAGATAGTGAGCTGCCTGTTGCTTAAAGTATTCAGATGGGTCTTGGTTCTGTTATTCAGTTTGACACAAATGGCTCCTCCAGATGCAGGGAATCCCTGGAACCTGCTACAAAGCCTGGGAGATAAAGCCAGCAAAAGCAGAGCTGCTAAATTCAGAATTTGTGACAAAGGGAAGAGATGCTGAAGTGAGAGGAATGAACCCCAGCATCAAGGTGAGGGAAGATGTCAGAGGAGGCAGCATGTAGGGGAAAGGCTAGAACAGATAGTGGAGAGGAATATTCAAGATGGGATGCAAAGGTCCTGGGGCAGGGACTGGGGAGATGGCTCAGTAGAATACGCGCAAGGGCCTGAGTTCAATCCCAGGTTCCACAAAAAACCAAACCAAAACAAAAAAAGGCCCTTGGGCAGCACAGGGCTCAGCATGGGCCTGAGTTGAAAAGGATGGGCCCAAGCCAGGGAAGAAACAAGCCGGAGGCCAATGGGGAGGCATAGTGTCTTCTCATCTTGAGTGCAGGAGCCAGTTAGTTCAGGAGCTGGGGGCTACGTGGGCATCCAGGAGATCCATGGTCCCAAGAAGGAAGCACCTCTAGCTTGTTCAAGGCCTAAGTGATTTTCCCCAAGCCAGTCATTCGTGTATTCTCTCATGCATTCATTCAGCAAATGTTTCCAGAGTTCCCACTGGTGGGAGTGCCTGCAGGGAAACTGAGGACAACCAGGAAGCCATTGCCTGGCCCAGGAGCAAGGACATCCATGGACTGGCCAGGTTGACACAAAGGCGAGGCCTCTGGCAGGAAGGGGCTCCTGGCCAGCTGGGCTGGACACAGTAGCCGTGAGGAGATGGAGATAGGAAGGAGGTCGTGCAGCTGGAATTTAGGGCTGCCACTGTGTCACCTGGAGTCGGGCGCCAGGCTGTGGGCTCCAGATGTCTCCACTGGCCTGTAGAGCAGCCAGGACACTGGGTCCTACCCACCCAGGGCCCACGCTGGCCTCAGCTTCCCATCTGTAAAACCTTTGCCAGCCAGGCATGTGCAGATGACAGAGCAGTGGTACTATGATGCACGGCAGCCATCACCCCAAGCACTTGGTCTGCACTAGCCCTGGGAGCCTGGGGCTGTGGTGCCCCCCATGTGACAGAGGCCCTAGAAGTCAGCGTCTGGCCCCAGGTCCCACACAGGGAGGCAGACCCAGTACTCAGGCCAGGCCACTGTTCCAAAGTCCGCTCTGCCTGTGTAGTCGGGAGTCACAGGCTCCTCTCAGGCACCTAATGAACATGTAGCCATGGCAGCTCATCTGAGCTGTGACAAGGACAGCCGAGTGGAGCTAGGGGGCGAGTAGGTAGGTAGATAGACAGTTGGTAGATATGTAGTTAGAGAATAGATAGATGGATGAACTAAATCACAGACATAGATTTTACATATATATATATATATATATATATATATATAATAGATAACCTCATAGATTATAAATAGATGACAGACAATAGATATAAATTATAAGTGATACATAGACAATATACATAGGTTATTAGATATCAATAGTATAGAGACAGATGGTAGGCGATCGATCATAGATATAGATCTTAGAGATAGATGATAGAAGACAGAGGATAGATTGGATCACAGCTAGAGATAGAGACAGACATGGCAGGCAGATGGCAGTTATAAATACACAAAGGACATGGACGTGGTAGGTGCACAGACCCACAGCGTGACAGTGGTGCTGACAGGCACACACATTTATGGAAACCTGTCCAGGGGGGAGGCGTGCAGTCACAGCCATCCCAGGGCTCCTGAGCTGTGCAGTCTGAAGCCTGAGCCCGCTTGGAGGGGGAGATAGAGCCTCTATGCCCCAGGGCTAGTATGGTGCAGGCTCAGAGACAAGAAGGACTTTCCCACGACTGCACAGCACGGGCGGAGTCAGGACCCACTTTGCTGAGCTCAGCTCTGTTTATGGCTCCAAGCTGCCCCTGCTGCCCCTCCTCTCCCTGGAGTCCCCACAGGAGGCGACTGGGGCAGAAGCACGTCTCACTTGCAGGTGGACAAGAGGAAACAGGAAAGGCCCCAACAGGAAGAGGGGGAGGAGGATGCTTTGGGGCCTCCCAGGTGACATCCTGGCCTGGGCAGGGTGCAGTGGGCCCATCCTCCCCCTAGGGCCACCCGCCTCCCACGCTTGGGGGAGCCCCAAGGATGCTCAAGGGACCCAGGATCCTGATAAGGACTGGCTTTGGGTCCTGCTGGAACTCGGCCATGGCCAGGAGCCCTCCCATAAGGACATCACATCCTGAGGAAAAGACAGGGATCAGGTGGCACCAGGGGTGCAGGCATCAGGGACCCAAGCCCCTTGCCCTGGTAGATCCTTCCAGGTGAGTCCCCACCCAGAAGCAGCCAGTCAAGCACCTGCAGGTGGTTTGCATTTTTATTGAAGGACTGGCCAGGGGTGGGAGGGGGCTTCCCCAGGGTGGGATCAAAGCACCCTGAATCCAGGACCAGCCAGACTCAATCCTGGGACACAGGCTCCACTCAGTAGCTCCCGTCCCTGAAAACATCCAAGGGACACATCTCAGACCCAGCCACCAGGGCATAGATCTGGACAGGATGGCAGGACAGTGCCTTCTTCCTGTGTGGCCAGGTGTGGGAAGCCAGCTGGAAGAGGGCTAGGAAGCAAGGCCAGGTGACAACCCCTGCCCAGCCCGAGGAGGTCCCTGTAGGGGTGACAGAGGGCAGGAGGGACATTACCCCCAGCTTAGGCTGCGCTTGGCCAAGTCCACCTGGGCCAGGCGGTGGTCACTCAGCACCCGCACCCTGGTGATGGCGGCCAGGGGCCTCTGGCGGTGGGGGAACTGCAGGACCTTGTGCTCTTGGACGTAGACATGGAAGTGCTCCCCGTCTGAGCTGACCTCCATCTGGGCAGGCGGGACAGTAGTGCTCAGGCTGGCCACCAACCTGGGGACTCCTCATTTCTCTTAAGAAGGAGGGCCTGGAGGCTAGGTATGAGCGCCGCATGACACAAATGGAGAGACTGAGGCAGGGGAGGCTCACCAGGGCCCTCTGGAACCCCCTCCCTCCCAGCCCTCTGACCCTGATGTCCTCCCTCAGGCCCCACCCAGGTCCCTGTCACCTCAAAGGGCTCCCCCAGGGACAGTGGGAAGACACTGGACACCTCCTCCTCGCCCCAGCGGCCACCCTGGAAGGCATTGCCCACCAGCGTGGCGCTGGAGAATCGGGGCTTGATGTGGAAGGCAATGTCCCCCGTCTCAGACAAGAAGTTGATCTCAAACCTGGGGACACAGTGCAGGTCACAAAGCCAGCCCAGGGCTGTGCAGTCCCAGCCAGAGGTCCAGGAGGAGATGGCAGTGCTCCTTACTTGTCCTCGCCGGAGTCAGCCTGTCCCTGGACCATGAGGCTCCAGCCCGGGGCCAAGCCCCCTGCACAGAAGGCTTCAAACTGAAGAACAAGGGGACAGAGTCCTTTGGGGCGGTGGCCCCCTCTCCCCTCCACCCTCCACCCCTGCTGCCTAGGCATGCATGCCCAGTGTGACCCTCCCTGGGACTACAGCCCTCTGAATGTCCTCCTCAATGACAAGCAGAGGGAATGGGGTGAGCCCGTCCAGCAGCAGCTCTGGGGGATCTTGGCCCCTTCATCCTGCTGCTAGGGTCTGATGAGCACCAGGGGGAAGAAACATAGCCACCCTGGGAGCCCCCCAACCCCTGGGCCCCGCTCCCTCTCCCCAGCTGGGATGGGCTGTGCACCTCAGGCCCTGGGTCTCACCCACCTGCACAGCCATTGCCCCAGCACTGCAGGACTGAGCCAGCCAGCTGGGGGAATATAAGGAGCCTGGCTGGGCGGGGCGCAAAGGCCCAACCCCCTGGGGCTACATCCCTTCTGCTTCTCTCCCTTTCTCTGAAGAGGAGGGAAAAGGGGTGGGGTGGGCCTGTTCCATCCGTCATACACACAAAAAAGAATGAGCCAGGCTACACCCACCCAGCCCCACCTCCTCTGGTCCTGCCAGGCTCTGCCAACCTCCATAGCCCATACCCTTCCTACCACTGCGAACACAGTTACTCCCCCTCTCTTCCTAGATACCCTGTAGGGGCAGCTCCTACTCCCCTCCCAATCTGCCTTCCTGGCCAAGAGTGGGGGGCTCACCTGGCCTTTTGGAGTCCCGTCTGATGCTCAGTGCCTGCCGCAGGACCATTGCCCGTCCTCCCTACCCATCCCATCCCATCCCATCCCATCCCATCCCATCCCATCCCATCCCATCCCATCCCATCCCATCCCATCCCATCCCATCCCATCCCATCCCATCCCATCCCCCAGGGCTGCAGCGAGGATTAGGCCAGTGCTGGTCAGCGCATTCCAGGGCTGCAGTGTGGATGTGGGGGACTTTCTCGCACCCTGATCCCCGACTGGCCCTGCGCCCTGGCCCCTCTCAGGCTAAGCCAGAGAGAGAGAAAGGGCAGCTGGTACCTCAGGGCAGCCTTGGGACAGAAAGACTGAGCCAGAGATACAGCTCCCAACTGCTACTGAGAACTGTTCAAAAAGGGACCTCAGAGTTCCTGTGTGCAAAGAATGTACAGTGAGCTCACATGAGTGTGTGAGATGTCCGAGCGTGGAATGCGGCTGCAGATGGTGGGAGGGTTGCCGTGTCCCTAACCAAGGTCTCTAATCTGGACTGTTGGGGCATCCCCAGATCCTCCATCTTTGCGCTTCTGGGCTTCTGCTTGTCTTCATGTGCCCCTCCCCATTTTTCACTCCAATAGGGCTGACCCGGGGCACGCAGGAGCAGCCCTTGCAGTGAGGCTACAGAGGATGACTGCCGTCCTGCCTGGCCATCTGGGCACTGACAGCTGCCTGCTCCAGAGGAGCACAGAGAATGAGACTCCTGGGCACCACATGGGGCACTGGGACAGGGCACTTGAAGAGAGGCTGCAGAGTCCATACGCCAAGGATGCAGGGCCCAATACCAGATCCAGAGCTGGGAAGTACGCAGAATCAGGACCTGGGACAGGGTGGCCGTCTCGAGCTAGTAGTGACTAAGGCCTCGCTCTTCCTAGCTGCGTGCTGGGCTCAGCAGTGCTGGCCTTGGCCCTGTGTGCACAAGGGCCACTCAATCTGGCCCTTGGGGTTAGCAGGGGCACTAGTCTGAGGTCCTTGGGTCTGGGGGCCAGCTGGTGGGAATCAGGGGACTGTGCGTGGGACCAGGAGGTCAGAGGCCCTGCTTTAGGTGGCTCAGGGAGGTCTGAGCCCCAGCCTCTCCATTCGGGCCAGGGTACTGAGTCATAGGAGGTTGGGGTCCCTTGAGGCCAGCATGCTTATGGCCAGCACAGGCTCCTTAGCTCTCGGACAGCTGCGGCCTGGCCCACTCTGGGGGAGGTAGGGCACCCCCTCTGACTGTTACTCCATATGGGGACCAGGACCTGGGTCTTGCCCAAGTGACTTAAGCTTCAGAACTGCTCACATCTGAGGGGCCTCTGGAACCACTGAGCTCCCAAACCCCTGAGAGCCAAGGGCTCCGGGGCTGAAACAGTACTGGGGAGCAGAGAGAGACCCATGGGTGGGGGGCGGTGCTGCAGGTGCTCTCCTTGACTTGCCAGGGGCCTGGCTGCTGGCTGCTGGGCACCATGGCTTGGAGCCCAGCGCAAATAGATCGCTGTCCCAGGGCCACTGCTCCTCCCACCCCCACCCCACCCGGATGTGTGCTTTGCCTGGAGTTGCTGACAGGAGGCTCTGAACAAACAGCATCTCCCAGCTCCTCTGAGTCAGGAACCTCTCGGCCCTGGCAGTGCCCCACACAGGGCAAACAAAGAGCCACCAGGCACTAAATCCTGCCCAGAACCCGGCACCATCTATGGACTGCCTGTTCTGCGCCAGGTTCCAGCCCAGTTCTTTGTTTGCTCTGGGGAATGAAACCAGGGCCTTCACTCTGAGCTACATCCCCAGCCCTTTTTATTTTTTATTCCCAGACAGGGTCTTGCTAAGTCTCTAAGTCGCCCAGGCTGGCCTCAAATTTGCAATCCTTCTGCGTCCGCCCCCCACAGGGCTGAGATCACAGGTGCTCACCCCACGCTCAGCACATTTATCCCATGTGAGAGTGACCCTGAAATCCCTGATGCAGAGAACACGAGGGCACAGAGCAGTGAAGGGACTTGTCCAGGGTCCCACAGGCAGGGAGCAACAAAGCCAGGGTTTGAAGCCAGGATCTCCCAGCCCTATATACCATGCTGGACTCCTCCTTGGAAACACCAGGCCAGGATGGGGGGTCATTAGAGCAGGCTTCGAGGAGGAGGAAGTGCCTAATATGGGTCTTGAAGTATGAGTAGGAGTTGGAAGGTCTGGACGAGGGTGCTCCAGAGACAGGGAAAAAGCAGGGGGAGGAAGAGCAGAGGTTGGGCAGGGCAAGGAGGCAGCCCCCCCACCCCACTCCCACCCCCGCAAAGCATCTGACTTACTTCAGTGTCCTCAGAAGGATTTTGTTTGTTTGTTTGTTTGTTTGTTTTTGGCTGGCTCAGGATACCTTAAGGGCAGGTCTAGTAAGGCATGAGGATCTGGGGATAGAACCACAGCAACCTGGGCCTGACTGCTTTGCTTAATTAGGCGCTTAAACAACTGAGCTAATGGACAGGCCCCCTGCAGTGTCCTCAGAGGTGACAACTAGAAAGGACCACCTCATTTTTTTTTTTTTTTTTTTTTTTGGTGGAACTGGGGTTTGAACTCAGGTCCTTGTACTTGCCAGGGAAGTGCTTATTCCACTGAGCCAACTCCCCAGCCCCACCTCATATTTAGGCGACAGAGCCCCCTGCAGGATTCCTGGATTCAAGAGTCACTGCACCCATCTGTGAGCTGAGGAAGCTGAGTCAGGTGGAAGATGCCCCACACCCTGGGAGGGTGCGCGGAGCGCCGTGAGAAGGCCCCTCCCACTCCATCCTCAGCCGAGAAGTCTGGAGCCCTGGATACCCTGCTGTCCCAGGGATTCTCGGTCTGACCTTGAGGGCCATGGAGCCAGTAGCCCCTATCCCAGTGCAGACCCCAGGGGTTCAGCTCTGCCCTGCTGGGCCCTGGACGACCTTGGCATGTGTGTGGTAGCCCCTTGGGGCCAGAAGGGACAATGAGCCAGGCACCCAGGAAGTGGGGCCACAGGGAAAGCCCTATGGCACTGTTGGGGAACCTGAGGCCCACCTCAGGCAGCAAGAGCGTGACAAGGAGCAGGCAGGGCCTGGAGTTCTGGCCTCTGCTCCCTCCGGCCAAGTCCTTGTGGGACTTGGCCACTGTTAGGGTTTGTGTCTAGTTGTCCCCTACAAGCTTCATGCAGTTATGGAGCGCACTTCTAGAGTTTGTGATTGATTCATGATCCAGGGCTGGGATTACAGGTGTGGGTGCTACACCCAGCCTTCGGTGAAGAGCCTGACGCTGAGGGAGACAGACTTGCACCCTGCGGCCCCGTTGCCACCACTCCTCCCTTCTGCTCTTGCTGTTTTGCTGTTTTCCACCGCCAGGAACTGCTGCTCTCTGCCTTGTGCCGCTCTGCCTTGGAGCCAGCAGAGTGTGGGCTGAAACCTCCACCAACTGTGAGCTAAATAAACTTTCCTTCCTTAACGTTGGGTGTGGGATATTTTGTCCCAGCAAAGAGAGAAAAGTAACCAAGACAGCCACAGTCCCATGAAAGACTGGGTAAGAGGGTCTTGGGCTCACCTGGTGGCCCTCTCACAACTCTTTCCACATCAGACATCAAATCTTACCCCCCTGAACACATCCCTATCACAGTACCTTCTCAGTTCTCTCACTCCTCTGAATTTCAGCCCTATTTGGGACAAAGGAAAATTTATTTTTTCTTTTTCTTTTTGGACTTTAGAAGCAGGGTCTCATCATGTATTCAGGCTAGCTTTGCACTCACCGTGTAGCCTGGGCTCGCGCTGAACTCCTGAGTATCTTCCTGCCTCAGCCTCTTGAGTACCGGGTTTATAGGCACCTGCCACAATCCCCTGCTTTGGACAAAGGACATTTTCCATTCAGGCCATTAACAGAGTCCTACTGTGTGCAGAAGCTCTCAGGAACCCTCAAAGTGAGGGCCAGGCACAGTACTGCATGCGTGGAGTCTTCCACTGCTCCTCTCCTGCCCACAGCTCCCAGAACCCAGTGTGTTCTTGGATGACACAGTGGCCCTACCGCCCCTAATTCAGGGCGACATAGGGGCCCAGGGCTGGGAAAGTCAGTGCTAAGAAGGATCCAGGAAGCCCACCTTATTCTGGTCCTGAGAGCTGTCCTGTGGCAGGGCACTACGTGCACATCCCCCGAGAGCTGGGCGAGCCCACCTCATGAACGGAGACAACCATCAGTCATCCAGTCTTGGGCAAAGTATTTGTTGAGCACCTACTGGGTCACAAGCTGTGTTGTGAATGAATCAGAAAAACAGACAAACAAGAGACAGTTTGTGCCTTCAGGAACTTCCTGCACCTGAGAGATGGAACAGCTGCTAAGTGGCAAAATCCTGAATGGAATCCCAAGGCTTTGTTATTGTGATCAAAGTTCTGGAGGCAAAACCTGTGGAGGGGCAGAGGTTCACCCCAGCACAGCTGGCTGGGGAGCACTGCTGGGAGGAGCTGTGGGAGGCTTCCCAGGGGAGGCAGCAGCTAAATGACCCCAGAGCAGACCTGGCCGGGGGGGGGGGGGGGGGGGGGGTGTAGTGTGCAGTGTTTCCCACAAAGGGAGTGGGTGAGCAGGGGAGTGCTGGGGAAGGGGCCACAACGCCCCCTGGTCTTCCCTTCTGGACACCTCTGCCCTAATTAACTCTCGGCAGTCCAGTGCCCAGCTATTGTCCATGCTTGGGGCCTCTGTCCTCAAGGCTCCTGTCACTCTGAGAAACTACCCCTACGGGTGATAGTGAAGACCCAAAAGCCTCCTGTCTCTGACCTCCTGACACAAGGTGAGCCTGGTCTCCCTGGTCCACACCTTCCCCACCTCCCCTGAAAGTTAAAGTAGCCCCATTGGCCTGGACGGATGAGGAGTCCGGAGTGTCCTTGCTTCTCCTGAGGAGATCCCAGAGCGGTCTCAGTTTCCCTGTCTCAGAGAAATAGTGGGCTGGTGAACAATTTTGAATGTTCTGTGGGGACAGGGACAGTTGAATTTGGCCCAAGGAAAGGACACAAGGTGGGGACACAGGACACTACTACACAGGATGGGCCAGTGTGGGCTTCCCAAGATGGGCTCCCCCGTGCACCTGGGCCCAGCCAGATCTTTAGCCCCCGGATCCTCCCAACGCTGGGAGTGGCACTATCACCCCATTATCTTACCTTCCCTTTTCTTTTTTTTTTTTTTCTTATATTTTTTGGAGGAACTGGGGATTGAACTCAGGCCCTTGCTCTTGCCAGGGAAGTGGTTATTCCACTGAACCATCTTCCAATTGAACCTGGGGGTCTTTGCATCAGCATCTCTGCTCTTTTTAATTTTATTTTTAAATTTTTACTTTTGAGAAAGGATCTAGGTAAGTCACTAAGTTGCCCAGGTGGGACTTGAGCTTATGATCCTCCTGTCTCAGCCTCCTAGAGTGCTCAGATAACAAGTGTGCGCTGCCCTGCCCAGCTTGCCTCCATCTGATTGTTGTGCACAGCAGTTAAGCCAAATGGTCAGGGCAGCGCTGGCATCCTAACTACTCAGGGCAGAGATGGGGCTGGGCCTGAGGGGAGGGTGCGATCCCCGCCACGCAGCTCTACAGGCCCTGCAGCTACACCTCAGTGCTGAGTGCTCACTTTGCCTGGAAATCTAGTTCCTGTGGTAGCCATTTACTGTGAAGAAGCAGAGGCCCAATTCAGGTGAGCAGTGATCCCTGAGTGGGGAGGCTGGGGGGGGAGGCAGGTAGGGCCCAGGACATTCAGGGTTAACCCCTGGCCTTGTCCATAGGCAGTGTGCAGGCTCTGGTGCCCCGGCCTGTTTAGTTGCTGGTGGGATGCTCCCCGGGGCAGGCCAGGCTGGGGCAGGCCAGGAGAGGCAGCCCACAGTGAACTGACTTCCTGATGGTAAAAATTCCGGAGTTTACCCAGAGGTAGTGGCACACCTTTGTAATATTAGCACTCAGAGGGCTGAGGCAGGAGGACGCTGTGAGTTGAAGGCCAGCCTAGACTGCACAGCTAGACCCTGTTTCACAATCAGGAACTTCCTGGACTGTGTGTCTTCAGACGGCTTCACCTGGAGCTGGAGAAGCTGCGCTTGGAAGACAACAGCCAAGAACAAACGAAGAGGGCGGAAGCCCCAGAATATATTTTACATACTCATTCCAAAGTGCCTTAGGTCTAAGAGCAAAGCACATGAAGTTACCACGATTCTCAAGAAGATAAGCACTGTGGTATTAGTGCTTGCCTGGCAAGCAGAAGGGCCTGAGTTCAATCCCTGGTTCCACCAAAACAAAAAAGCAAAACATAACAGAAATACTCAACTTTTGCTCTGTTTTTGCCCTTGTTCTGTTCACCTCTTCCCACCAGAAATTATTAGTTGCTCAAGAGTGGGGGACAGCTTCCTGCCCCTCCCTCCTCTTTCCCAGGCCTCCCAGGATAGTGAATAATAGACTGATCAGCAGAGGGCGCTCCAGCCTGGGTTTGACTCCAGGTTTTGCACAGGCTGCAGTCCATCCCAGCCCGGGGCCAGGGTGGGGCTTGCACTCTTGAGGTGCGATGCTTGTTCCCTGAGGCCAAAGGCTGGGGTGGAGCAACTACAGCACTGCCTGACCCATATGTTTCATCTGCTGTAGAAGCAAGGCCTTGGGGAAGACAGGAGGAATGCACACACGTGGACTCCCTGAAGCTCAGTGTCCTCTTCTGTAAAACTGGCCTCCATGAGCAGTGGTGTGGCCAGTGCAGGCAAGTGCTGTCCACATGTGTTCCTTGAGCTCCTCCAAACCAAGCTGGCAGAGGACAGCCTGTGATGTCCTCCTCCTGCCAGGCCTGGCCGAGAGCTGCCTGCACTTCCCGTAGTCTGAGGTCCTGCTTTAGCTCAGGGACAGCTCGCTGGCTCCTCTGTGGCCTCCGCTCATGTGGAGCAGCCAGAGGGGCTCTTTCTGGGTCTCAACAGGAACCCCCCCAGGTTAGGGTGTCCAGGGCTATGTACAGCCACCAAGCAATCTGTGGGTCCCTCTGCTCAGAGCAGGAAGTAGGCTGGGCTGGCAAATGCTACCACCACCATGGGGCCCGGGGTGGGAGGATTGGTTGCCAGCTGGGGTGGGGGCGGGTTGCAGGGGTCTCTCCTGCACAGCTGATCCCCATGAGGGCTGCCCTGCAGCAGCGGGAGGCAGACAATCCCAGTGTCCATGGACAGGAGATGGGTGTACTCGGGCTCCTCTGCAGACACTGGGGAGCAGCGCAGGTCCTGAAGATGCCAGTGAGCAGGCAGCCTGACTCTGTTGACCAGGATCCAAGGACTTGCTGCAGGACAGGCCTGGGGCGCAGTAGGCTGCAGTGTCTTTTTAAAAATTTTCTTCAAGCCGGGCGTGGTGGCGCATGCCTGTAATCCCAGCACTCGGGAGGCTGAGGCAGGAGGATTGTTGTGAGTTCAAGACCAGCCTGAGCTACAAAGTGAACTTAAGGCCAGCCTGAGCTGCATAGTGAGACCCTGTCTCAAAAAGACAAAAAAAAACCAAAACAAAAATTTTCTTCAACCTTTTTTTTTTTTTAGTATAGAGGCTTGATGCCAGGGACTTTGAACCAAGTGGCATCCCCAGACCTTTTTAGTTTTTATTGTGAGACAGTGTCACCCTCAGTTGCTAAATTGATCAGGTGGGGCTCAAATTTGTGATCCTCCTGCTTCAGCCTCCCAGAGTGTAGGGACTGTAGGTGTGTGACATCTCAACCAGCAATTTTTCTCTCCAACATTTTACCATGAAAAATTTCAAACATACTAAAGAGTTTACTTTTCAACCAATGTCCATTTGCCTACTACCTGGGGTCAGCGTGGACACTGTGCTCCATTTGTTCCGTCCTGCTCCACCCACTCAGGTCAGGTGCATTGCACAGTAGCATTGTAGAATAAACTCAGTAGAATGAGAGCTTGCCTGGCAAGCACAGGGTCCTGAGTTCAATCCCTGATATTGCAACAATAAATAAATAAATAAATGAAAAAGAAAGTTCAAGAGCTTATGGCTCTTCCTCTTTCAAAAATTTAATAAAATGACCACCCTCTCTCCCAGTATTTGGGATTCAACCCAGGGCTTTTGCACCACACTACATCCTCAGTCCATTTTTTTCTTTTTTCTTTTGAGCAGAGTCTCACAATGTTGTTCAGCTGTCCAGGTGGGGCTTGAATTTGCAGCCCTCTTGCTTCAGCCTCCTCGAGTCCTGGGTTTACAGGTCTGTTCCACCACACTCAGCTTGTGCACACTTTAAATGAGACATTTGATAAAGTGTGGCATTTTCTCTCTCTCTCTCTCTCTCTCTCTCTCTCTTTCTTTTATAGTTGATGCAGGGTCTCACTGTGCAGCTCAGACTCATAGTGAGTGTGGCATGTACGTTGACCACAGGAGCCCTGACCTCTGTTCCGGCACAGAGCACTTGTCACTACCTAGACCTTGAGAAGCTCCACTGGGTCCTCTTTGGGTTGCATTGTGCCCTTAAAATTTGTAAGCTGGAACCTACAGTAAGGCTGCATCTCAGGATAGGGTCTCTGTGCAATAAGTAGGGGGAAATAGGTTGTAAGAGTGGGACCCTAATGCACATAGAAGACAGTGGCCTTATAAGAAGAAGATGTAGAGATTGGGTGTGGTGGCGCGCACCTGTAATCCCAGCTCGTGGGAGGCTGTAAACAGGTGGATCACTAAGAATCTAATCTAGTAGTGAGACCCTGAACACCCAGTAGACCCTTCCCTAAAAAAAAAAAAAAAGAAAAGAAAAGAGGATAGCCCAACCTGGGCATGGTGGCACACACCTATAATCCCAGCACTCAGAGGCTGAGGCAAGAGGATCAAGCCCAGCCTGACCTGCATAACAAGAGCAAGTCCAGCCTGAACTAAATAGTGAGATCCTGCCTCAGAAAAAAGAAACAAAACAAAACTCCAAAACCTAAGAGGACACTAGGTTGGTCTTCTACAAGCCAAAAGGGCCCTCTCCAGTGACACTTAATCCTGGATGTCACAGCCTCTAGAGCAGTGAGAAAATAAATGTCCTTTATTTGAGTTATTTAGTGCTTTGCTGTGGCAGCTGGAGCCGAGACAACTTCCCACGCAACCCCCTGCATCCCAAGCTGCTGCAAATTTTTTTTAACGCTGTACTCTAGTGTTGCTTATTTTAGAATTTCCTGTAAACAGAATCTTCCTTGTATCTCTTACACTAATAGCAGTTTCCATGTGTACACAGAACGCTTTGAAACTGTGTCACATAGCCCTGTAAGAAACCAGCAGTTTCTGTCTGAGAGGATGGCAAAGCTTTGGAAGGGTGGCAATGGTTGCACAGCACCGTGATCACGACGGCTGCTACTACACTTCCCACCGAAAGATGGCTGCCGTGGCCAGGCTTGTGGCCCATGTCTGTCTTCCCAGCACTCTGGGAAGCTGAGGAAGAAGGATCATAAGTTCAAGTTCAGCCTGGGCAACTTAGTGAGACCGTGTTTCAAAATAAAAATGAAAAAGGGCTGGGGGTGGAGTTTAGGGTACAGGACTTGCTTGCCTGGCCTGGACAAAGCCCTGGCTTCCATGATAAGCACTGCTGAACAAACAGTCACCGTGGCAAGCTGTATGTGGAGTTGATTGCAATTGACAGATTATACCAAAATGTACCAAATGCCGTTTATTATTTATTTATTTATTTTTGCACTGTGGATGATGGGGCCCAGGGTCTTGCCCATGTTAGGCCAGCAAGCGCTCTACCACAGAACCACACCCCCAGCCCGTGATTTGTACGTTACACGGGGAGGTTGTGTGCTGCGTGACTTATATCTCCAAATGCATTATTGAATAAAAAATAAAGGAAATCGCTGAAAACTGGTTTGGGGGAATTGGGGAGAAAGGTCCCACTGAGGACAAGGCACTGCTGCCCAGGGAAAGCTGGGATGGCTGAGTGGCTCTGGGTGGCCCAGGCAGACTCAGGATTCCGGCTGCGGATGTAGGATTCCCAGCTCCTCAGGCATTTGCCAAAGCCATTGAACTGCGCTCCACAAAGAGCGACCTTCACTGTATGCAAATTCCAAAAAAAGTAGCCAGGATGTCAGGGGAGCCCCGGATGGAATGCGGTCTGTGACAATGATTCTAATTGAATTACAAATGTATGACATCATTCAGTGAAAGGAGAGGGGAGAAAGGGGCTGATCCAGCAACCGGGGACAACACTATTCTGTCCAGGGACTGTGAGGCCTAGGACAAAAACAACTGTATACAAACACCAGACTCTGGGGTGAATTCGTTTCCCACAGGGGCATGGCTCAGCGATTCCACAGCCACATCTGCGAGGAGTGAACTGTAAGTCAGGGGACAGCAGATGACAGAGCCAGAGAAAGGGGTGAAAGCTCAGCACTGAGGAACAAGTAGACACTCACGTGCCGGAGGTCAAAGCTGGATCCTTGCCTCTAGCCATGTGCAAAAATTAGCCTTACATTCACCAGGGCCTTCCTGTCTGAGTGAAAACTATGAGACTTAGCAGAATTGAGGTGAAAACTTCAAGGCACTGATTTGCTGATGATTTCATGCCTATGACAAAGCACAGGCAACAAGAACAAAACAGGAAGTAAGTGGGATTTCAACCACACTGAAAACGTCTGTGGCCCAAAGGACAGTAGAGAGGGAGAGACAACCCATTGACTAGGAGAAAACAGCTGTGAATCACGGATCCCGAACCGAGGTAACCCTGGTAAGCCCAAGATGGAAACCCCGCCTGGTGCTCAACCACACCAAAACTCGATGAAGTAAAATGAGGGCTCTGACTTAGTTTTAAAACTTTTGACACTTGACAGTGCTCTGCCATCTTGTGGACTGGGCAGGGCCAGCTCCTCTCAGGACTGCTAATCCCCAGAGATGGCAAATGATCCTTGTCACCCTGCTTTTGGTACCAGGAATTTTTTTTTTTTTTGTCTTTTTGAGACAGGGTCTCACTATGCAGTTCAGGCTGGCCTTAAGCTCACTTTGTAGCTCAGGCTGGTCTCGAACTCACAACAATCCTCCTGCCTCAGCCTCCCGAGTGCTGGGATTATAGGCATGCGCCACCACGCCCGGCTGGTACCAGGAATTGAACTCAGGACCTTGCACTTGCCAGGCAGGTGCTTATGCCACTGAGCTATATTTCCAGTCCCAACTGGCCTCCCTTTGTAAGTGCTGGGGATTGAATTTAGGGCCTTTGTGAAAAGCTACATTATTTATTTATATTCTAAACTGCCCAGGTAGAGCCAGCATGGTGGTATATGCCTGTAACCCCACCACTCAAAAGGCAGAAGCAAGAGGATTGCCACAAGTTCAAGGCCAGCCTGGGCTACATAGGGAGTTCAAGGCCAGCCTGTAAACATTGCAAGGCCCTGTTTCAAAAACCCAAAAGATAAACAAATATATTGCCAAGGCTGGGTTCAAACTTGATGTCCTCCTGCCGCAGCCTCCCAGAGTGCTGAGAATATAAGCCTTTTCACCACATCTGATTAAGGTGAGCCCATTTTTTTTTCCTACCAGATCTAAGACCTTGCACTTCCAGACAGGGGCTTATGCCTCTGAGCTATCTCCCCAGGCCCAACCCATTTTTGAGGTGTAGACACCCTAATCTCTCTCCACTGTAGCTCCAACCAGGAAAACTCGTGCCCCAAATCACTCTAGAGCCAGATATCAGACAAGAGGAAGCCAGAGTCTGTCAAGAAGATTCAGTTGTCTGATCCCAGAACCCTGGGTAGTTTACTTGCTTTGCCCAGGAAAACCCACAAATAAAGGTTGTGGGCCAGGGGTGGGGTTTGGGGGCATACACACCTTTAATCCAAGCACTCTGGGAGGCTGAGGCAGGAGTTTGAATTCAGTCTGAGGAAGTTAGTGAGATCCTGTCACAAAATTAAAAAATAAAAAAGGCTGGAGATGTAGCTCAGCGTGAAGACCCTATGCTCAGTCCTCAGTACTGAGAACCTAAAACAAAACAGGCCACACAGTGCTCGCTCTCCCTCTGTCCCCAACCTATCTGGTGCTTACCTGTGTGGTCCTGGTGGCAGCCCATTCCTCTCATGGACTGTGAATGACAAACTACCTTTCAATGGTAGCACTGGCCTTGCCCACCCAAACCACACCAAATCTTGGGGTGTATTTTATTTTTTTAATGTTACTTATTTATTTATTTATTTTATTGAAGTATAAATATCAATGAGACAGTTTTAAGACATCTTAACAGGACGGATTCGATAAATTAATACATTGCAAACTGTTTTCATAATGTTTTGGTATCGTACAAGGTACATACATGATATTATACTTATAGACATTATTATAGCAGATGTCTCTAATCAGTAAATTAAGAGAGTGTAGCTGTTTACGTATCTTATTTTTTATACCTGAATTATATCAAAGATTCAATAATTAATACTTTCTACCTTGTTATTTTCCTAGTGGTTGTCCACAGTACTAGAAGACGACAAAAAATATGGAACGCTTCACGAATTTGCGTGTCATCCTTGCGCAGGGGTCATGATAATCTTCTCTGTATCGTTCCAATTTTGGTATATGTGCTGCTGAAGCGAGCACTTGGGGCATATTTTAAACTGGATGTGAATCAGCACTGCTCCCGGAAGACACACAGGGGCCCAGGGCAGGCGAGCGTGCTAGGGAAGAGGCTCCGTGTCACAAGTCACCAGGGCCACGCTAACCCGTGCTCACACCCACAGGGGAGTGACTACACCAAGAAAACACAAAGCCGGGAGGTCAGAAGGTCACAAGTACGGGCACGAGGGTGGGCAACCTGGAACCCCTTGCGTGCTGCTGGTGGGACGCAAAGCGAGGCAGCCCTGTGGAAAAGTCTGGCGGTGCCTCAAACAACGAAACAAGTTCGCTGTGCGACCGGTCTCCCTCTGCTGGGTATGCACTCCCAAAGGATCAAGAGCAGGGGCTCAAAGGAGACGTTTGGTGTTTTCATTTTTGTTTTTTATGAGTACTGATGATCGTCGAACCCAGGGCCTTTGCACTGAGCTTCATCTCCACCTTTTTTTTTTTTTTTTTTTGAGACAAGGTCTCACTAAGTTGCTAAGGTATCCAGGCTGGGTTACGACTTGTGTTCCTCCTCCCTCAACTTGCCAGCCTGCTGGGATTGTGGGTGTGCTCCACCATGACCAACTCAGAAGAGATATTTGTATGTCCGAGTTCACAGCAGTGTTATTCACAGTAGCCACAGGCAGAAACAACCCAAGTATCCAAGCAGGAGACTGGATGAATAAAACATGGACTATTCGGGCCAGCGAGATAGCTCAATGCACTAAGCACCTGCTTTGGCAAGTGCAGGGACCAGGGCTCAATCCTGAGTCCCACATGCTGCGCTGGCCCCGCCCCCAGGGTGTCCAAGCGTGGTGGCGCATGCCTGTAATCCCAGTGCTGGGGAGGCTGAAAACAGGAGGATCACTACGAGTCTGAGCTATGTAGTGAGACCCTGTACCAAATACGTAAAATGAAAAAAAGAAAGGGCCATTCACACAAATATGATATGGAATATTATGCAGCCTTGATATGGAAGGAAAACCTGACACATGTGACCACAAAGAAAAATCTCCAGGACAGGATGTTAGATGAAATTCTGTGGAGTTCCACTTCCACAGCTCCGAGACCAGTCAGACTGGCAGAGACGGTAGGGTGGGGGCTGGTGGCGCAGGAAGACAGTCCTAATTCACGTGAGGAATGCAGGTGTCCAAGTGGACCGTGGTTGTTGCAGGCAGCAGAGTTAGATAAAAATATTTTTAGGCAGTCAGGTAGGGCCAGGCCCTCGAAAGAAATAATACAGGAAACAAGATGTTTGTAACTTTCGGAGGGATGGAGGCTCCTGTTGTGAACCAGACCTAAAGGCCGAACAGATGCTAGAAGAGTAGCACCAGGGGATGATACTCTAAATAGGTAGCGTTTCACCTGAAAATACCCAAGTGAGTCACTAGCCCAACCCCCAAGGGGAAGAGACCCTGTCCCCTATTCATCCCCGCTTACTACCTGCCCACTTACTACACCACTCGCTTCCCCATTTGGTCCTGGGCCTAATCAACTTTACCTGAGCAATGGTGCTTGTAATCCCATTGGTTGACCATAGTTTTGTCCCACCCCACATCCACCTAAGCGAGACCCCTTTTCTACTTTAGTCTCACATAGTTTTGCCCTATAAAAATACCCGGAAAGAGGCGGCTTCCTGGGCAACCTGCTCGGCCCCCTGTCTGTCCCTCTCCGACAGAAGCTTTTCTATCCAATACAGTTTTTTCCTCACCCTCCGTTTGTTCCTAAAATTCATTCTTCGGTTTTACAGAACACGAACTCCTCCAGGTCAGGTTGGGAGTTTTACTTCCCTGTATCATGGTGGCACAGCATGAATGGGTGCTTCCTGTGGCATATATTTGACCAGGATGGAAGCAGTCTGCACCACGTGGAATGATGCCTCTGGGCCTTTGGTGTCCCGACCAGGCTTCTCACAGCCAAAATTCAAGATGGCAGCGGGAAAACTGGAAAGAACTGAACAGTCTGCAACTTAGCTGACTGGACCACCTGACCTTACCTTTTCATTTTGACCCAGGCGCTGGGAGGCGACATGCTCTAGGGGAGGCTGGTCCTCAGACCTGAGACTACTCTGTGGATTTTGCAATCTGCCTAGGAACAAGCAATTATTTCAAAATGAAACACTTAAAAATGAAATTGTACAGGGCCAGAAGCGCTGCTTGGCTCACCGCCCAGGCACGGGTCTCCTTGGAGTGGCTGATGGGTTCCCCTGCTGGGAAGCCCTGGGCAGGACTCCTACCTGGGGGAGGTGGGAAAGGTCCTGTTTCCTTTTCAGCGAGATGGGGAGACAACTATCTCTACAGCGAGGGGCCCGCAAGAAGCCAGGCGCAGGTAGGGTGGCCACTTCCATCCTGCAAAGCACAGTGACCGCAGCTCAGTCTCCTGCCGGCGAGCGCCCCGCACCCACTCGGTCATTTCCGGCCCTCCCTCCGCGGCACAGCTGCGGAGCTGTCTTTTCAGCACCAAGCGGTGCCTGTGCCCAACTCAAGCAGCAAAGGGACCCTGAGCTTTATCACCCTTTCCGCAGGGCCACAGAGGCCTCCGGGCCTCCAGGAGAGAAGTAGGAAGGGTCAGGGCCCAGGGAGAGGGAAGAGGATACAGGAGAGACCAGGCGTTTGGAGGGAACTGTGGTCTCCATGCCCCTGGGACCCGAGCAGAAGGGGCCGGGAGGTAAGGTGCATGGGGCCATTCTTGTCCTGGAGACACTCGGAAGGGGACAGTGGCTCTTCTAGGCTGCGAGTTGGGATCTCCCTCCCGGGCTGTAACCCTGCTTGCTGCAAGCGGCAGGAGGCTGCTCTTTTCACCCCAACCCAACACTTCCCGGCACAGTTGGCGCGGAAGGGAGGTGCTGCGCCCCCTGTTGGCACCTTGTCACCACAGGAGTAAGGAACCCAGTGGGGTGGGCTACCCCCACATCCTGTCTGCTTTCTGCTCCAGCGAGGTGGGTGGCCAGTGGCCCTGGAGCTCCAGGAAGAGTGTCCCCTGGAGACACTCTTTGTTCAGGGCCTGGGTTGGAGGAGGGTGGTACGCTAAGGCCCAAGGCTGTGTGGCTGGGGAGGGAGGACCCACAACCTGGGCCTGGGGGCTGTGGTTGGGAAAATTATATATTCAGGGATGTTTTCATATTAGTTTTTTGTGTGTGGTATTAGAAATTGAACCCAGAGCCTTAGCACTGAGTTACATTTCAGGTCTTTTTCTTTTTTTAACTTTACATTTTAATTTTTTTTATTTTTGAGACAGGGTCTCATTATATAGCCCAGGCTGGCCTTGAATTCACTATGTAACCCAAGTTGGCCTCAGACTCATAACAATGATCCTCCTGCCTCAGCCTCCTAAGTGCAGTGCTGGGATTACAGGTGTGTGCCACCACATGTGAGTTCCTATTGCTTATTTTTCTTTATTTTTTTCTTATTCTTTGTTTAAACAAGCTCTTGGTTTGCAAACATGATTTTTTTTTCTTTTTTTTTTTTTTTTTGTGGAACCAGGGATTGAACTCAGACCCTTGTGCTTACCAGGGAAACACTTATTCCACTGAGCCATCTCCCCGGCCCCTGCAAACATGGGTTTTGCAAAGAGTATTTCAGGGGGGACCTGACCCCACGGCAGGGAGCAGTTGGCCTCTTCGGGCTCTGGCAGAGGCCCCAGGTCCTTGCCGGTCTGGGTGGTGAGGAGGACACAGCAGGCAGTGGGAAGTGGGTATGACTAGGGCTAGATGGAGCGGCGTCCAGGTCGTGGGAGCTGGGCCGGAGCTTGGAGGGACCCGCTGGGCACTAGCCAACTGCCTGGGCCAGCGTGGGACCTGGAGGCGGGCTCCCCTCCTTCCGGGGGCACACCAGGCCTGCCTTTGCCATCCTGGTTGAGGGGGCAGTAAGGAGAAAGGGAGGGGTGGGTCCTGGACTAGCTATACCTACCCTGCCAAGAGCAACCAGCCCTTTGAGGCCTGGTGGTTTGGGCTAGGACCCACCATGGGACAAAGCCATAGCCGGGGCCACAGCCAAGCTGACCCAGGATGGGCAGTTGGCGCTGCTGCATGGATGGCGCTCACCATGGAGACCGCGGCCTGCAGTTCTTCTCAGAGGTGGGCATTGTTTGGCTGCCAGAATGTGGCAGGCGCCCAAGAGTCCGGGGCTGGCACGGTCACTCCCGCGGGTCCTTGGCCCGGGATGAGTTTTCCCACGCTCCAGGTTCCAGCAGCCCTGGCTTTGGGGAGACTGAGGCCTGCAGGAAAAGTGTGTCAGGGAGCCAGGCAATGCATAGAAGCCCTGGCTTTGGAGGAAGTCGGCATCTAGGGGACAGTTAATGACACAGTGATTGGGTCACCAACCAGCCTCATGCTAGAGGTGAACCTCCCCTCCCTGCCCACTGTGTGGCTGGCATCTTTCCAGCTTCCCAGCCTTCATGCCTGCTGGCCCTGCCCTCATACCCATCCCTCACCTAGACCCTGTGTGGAGTCCCGGTGCAGGGTCACTTCCTCCTCAACGCCATGCTTTGGTCCTTTCCATCCAGTGGGAAAGACTGTGTTCCTGTGCTCTTGGCCCCTCCCAGACACAGCCCACATTCTTGCGGGAGACTTGTGCCCCTCCTGTGCATGGGAGACCTGGCTTCTGCCCTCCAATGACAGGAGGGAGGACAGAGACAGGAGGGTCCCTGGGGAAGTCTGCGGCCTGAGTCAGCTAGGGCTGGTGGCATCTGCTGGGACATGGGTCTTGGGTAAACAGGGGCCAGGACAGGTTCGTTGTTTGTTTCTGATGACCCACAGCTACCCTCAGCACCATGCAGGTGGTGGTTCCTCTTCCAGGGACAGCGCTCACCCCTTGGCCAAGTGGGCCAGGCTGAGGGCTCAGAGGTCAGGTGATCCAGTGGGAGGAGCAGCCTCTCCCGCCTCCAACAGCCCTGACTGTGTGTCCCTGGCTGGAGATAAATGAAGCAACCTAGACCCGTTTGCAGGACCATAAAAGCTCTAGGGGAAGTAACACCTGTGACCAGTAGCCCAGGTGATAGGCACATGGTGGGGCCTGTCACAGGCGGGACCCTGTGTAGGGCAGGTGCGAGCAGTGTGGGAGGGCTGGTGGTCAGTCTCTCTGGGCTGTGATCCTTCTGTCAGGGGAGCAGGAAGCCAGGCCACCGGGCAGGAATGAGATGGAAAGAAAAGGCCCAGGACACCCATCTCTCATCAGTATCTAAGAAAAGGAAGCTGAGAGTGGTGGTGCACACCTGAGGAGGCTGAGGCAGGAGGATGACCATGAGTCTGTGGCCAGCCTGGGTCACAATAGAGAGACCCTGTCTCAAAAATCCAAAAGAAGAAAAAGAAGCAAAGTAATCTTTTTCTTTCTTCTTCCTCTTCCTCTTCCTCTTCATCATCATCATCATCTTCCTCTTCCTCTTCTCCTCCTCTTCCTCCTCTTCCTCTTCCTCTTCCTCTTCCTCTTCCTCTTCCTCTTCCTCTTCCTCTTCCTCTTCTTCTTCTTCTTCTTCTTCTTCTTCTTCTTCTTCTTCTTCTTCTTCTTCTTTCTTTCTTCTTCGACAGGGTCTCACTGTGTGTTCAACTCATTCTGTAGCCTGGGCTGGCCTGGAACACTTGGCAGGTGCAAAGTAATTTTGAATTTCAGGTAAATACTGCCTAGTCTGGAGTATGGCAATAGCCAGTGGACTACCTGGGACAGATGCTAGAATTGTTTGTTCTCTCTCTGAAATGCGTGTTTAAGTGCATGTCCCAGGCTTCTGATGGCAGTCTCACCTCCAGGCCCAGGCAGAAGCTGTTGTCTGTGAGCTGTGGGTGAGCAGCAGCTCTGAGTGGGCTTGAATTTGGGAATTTTCTGCCCCAGCTCCTAGAGTGCTGGACTATAGCCTAGGCCATCATGCCTAGCTGATTGTCCTCTTTTGAAGGTCATTGTTGTGACTTGTTTCTTGCTTTAGTTACAACTTGCCTCAACTTTTTTTTTTTTTTTAACTCACTATGTAGCCCAGGGTGGCCTCAGACTCACAGCAATCCTCCTGCCTCAGCCTCCTAAGTGCTTGTATTATAGGTATTCATCACCACACCTATCCTTAACTTGATCTTTATTTATGAGCTCTGTCTCCTTTATGAGCCCTGTCTCTGGCTACTGATTTTGAGACAGGGTCTCACTATGCAGCCCGGGTTGGCCTTGAAACTCTCAGCAACCCCCGACCTCAGGTGGGATCACAGGTGCGCATCGCCACGCCCAGATGCTGCTCACGGGTTCTAAATTCCTGTTGTATCTTGGCCCTGCTGGCAGGAAGGAGCCCTTGCTCCTGGGGGTCTGGGGTTAGCATCAGAGCAAAGTCAACAGAGTACTCCAGACTGGGGAGATAGCTCAGCAGAGCAAGCGCCTGCCTGGCAAGTGCAAGGTCACGAGTTCCATGATCAGTGCTGTATGCTGCCGTGCTGGTCCTGGGGTCCTGGGTATGTCGTGCCGGCCCCCAAACCAGGAGTGGTGGCACACTGAGGGGGCAGAGGATCATCATGAGCCCGAACTGCATAGTGAGACCCTATATCAAAAGAATAAAAAGAAACAAAACAGAAAAACAGCACACCGGGGCTAGTTGGGGAAGTGGCCCACGAACACTCATGGTGTCAGCGCTTACGTGAACTTTGGGCTGGAGTCTGAAAACGTTAGTCAAAAGGCAAAGGTTTTTCAGAGTGTATTTATTTATTTATTTATTTTTGTCTCTTTTTTTTTTTTTTTTTTTTTGAGACAGGGTCTCACTATGCAGTTCAGGCTGGCCTTAAGCTCACTTTGTAGCTCAGGTTGGTCTCGAACTCACAACAATCCTCCTGCCTCAGCCTCCCAAGTGCTGGGATTATAGGCATGTGCTACCATGCCTGGCTCAGAGTGTATTTAAAGAAATATACTTTCTTAAATCAAGCTCCAACTCCACACTGTTCCAATAGACTGAAAACCAAAGGGCACCAGAAGATGCACAAGCCAACAGCAGCCGTGAGAGCTGGATGACACCAGAGGCCAACAAAATCGACATCAAGATAAGAAACACTGCCAGAGCGAGGTGTGGAGATCAGTAGAGCACCTGTCGAGCATACACAAGGTCCTGGGTTCCATCTCCAGTGCTGTAGCCAATCAATAATCAACCAATCAGTACTACTTATGCCAGTCTTGGTGGCACATGCCTGTGACCCAGTCACTCTGGGAGGCTGAGTCAGGAGGGTCATAAATTCAAGCCTGGCTTGAATAATGTAGCAAGTTAGTGAGATGTTGTCTCAAAAATAAAACAAGCTCGGAGGCTGCAGCTCCTTGTGAAAGCCTTGGGTTCATTTCACAGTAACATGAGCAATTCATCATCAGTCCTACTGCCGGGGACAAACGGGGACAGCTTATAATGATGTGACACTCATAGGTGCACTCGGGGTCAGCAACACCGTGTATACATAATGAGGCAGAGTCCGGCAGAATTGAAGGGAATAAAGCACAACGCATTGGGGAATTTGCCACCGTGATGTCAAGGGCTGATAGGACAGCTGTTAGAAAATCACCAGAGACGTGGAAGGCCCGAGTCACGCTGTCACCAACACACACTGCGTGACTGTGGCGAGTGCTCCCACACAGTCTTTTCCACACAGGTGGGCGTCTCGGGACTGGGTATGTGGGGGCTTGGGACAGCAGCAGGGAGCTTCAGAGACTGAACCCACACAGAGCAGGCTCGTGGACCACACATAATTCCATTAGAAAGCAACAAGCCAGGGCTGGCGAGATAGCTCATCGGACTAGGCGCCTGCGTAGGCAAGCGGAGGGACCAGTGTTTAATCCCCGTCTCAATACAACAGCCACAAACTAGTCAAAGGAGACATCTTAGGGAAAAATAGACTATTTCTAAGTAAATGAAAATGAAAACAGGTGTATCAACCATTATAATTCCAATAATGCTTAGAGGCAGCAATAATGGGTTTCTACACTTTAGAGAAAAGAAGCAGTGGGTGGGCGGAGCTCAGCAGGTGACGTTTACCTAGGTTCCTGAGCTCCGGGGCTCCATCCCCAGCACTGGGGTTGGGGGATCAAAGTCTCAACCTAGGAATAAGGAAAAATCAATAAAAGGAGTTTCCATTATAATATCTAGATCAGAGTAAATTAAAGCCCAAACAAGCACAAGCAAGGAAGTAATAAAGACCAGAACAGCAATCAATGATAGAAAACAAAAGAATATTTTTTAAAAAATCACAAAATAATACAAATGGCCAGGAGTTGCACATCTGTGATCGTAGCATTCAGGAGGCTGAGGCAGGAGGATCACAGGTGCAAGACCAACCTGAGCTACACGGAGAGACCCTCTTTCAAACAATAACAAAAACAGCAATAAAAAAACAAATTAAGGGGCCAGGGAGATGGCTCAGTAGGATAAGCACTTTTCTGACAAGCGCAAGGACCTGAGTTCAATCCCTGGCTCCACCAAAAAGAAAAATACCAAATTAATAGACAGGATCACGTTTAGGCATCAAGGGGATTTCATTGATCCTGCAGAAACCAAAAGGCTTAAAAACAATATTAACAAGTTTATAGAAACCGAATTTAAAAAATTAGATACAATGGACAAATTTTTTGACAGATTCTTATAAAGACACATTTCAAAAGTTGACACAAGTTGAAAGTGAAAATTGAACTACATCGGGCCAAGGAGATGGCTCAGTGGAATAAGTACTTTCCTGGAAAACTCAAAGATACGAGTTCAATCCCTGGTTCTGCCAAAAAAAAAAAAAAAATTGAACTACATCTATAATAAATAAAACAATTAAAACCTTCTCATAAGTAAAACAAACAAAAACAACAGCTGAGATAGCTTCACTGGCCAGTTTTATCAAGTACTTAAAGAAGGGATCATGTGAAATCTTTCACAAATTTCAGGAGATGGGGGGTGTTTTCCATTTCATTCTAGCAGGCCACATTACCTTATACTAAAGACAGAAAAGAACATGAAACTGAGGGCCAGAACCCTAACACACACACATGTGAAACTTCTCAACAGAACATTCCAGAGCCAAGCAGCAGCACAGGAGAACACTCACAATGGACGGCGGGGTTTATTCCAGGAATGCAGGGTGGCTTCAGATTCAAAGTCAGCTAATGCTAGACACATAGTGGAAGAGAGAAAACCACATGGCCATCTCCATCAAAACAGGAAGAACGCCTGCCAAAACCTACTTTGCACTCATGATAGAATCTCACAGCAGGGGCTGGGCGTGGTGGCACATGCCTGTAATCCCAGCACTCGGGAGGCTGAGGCAGGAGGATTGTTGTGAGTTCGAGACCAGCCTGAGCTACAAAGTGAGCTTAAGGCCAGCCTGAACTGCATAGTGAGACCCTGTCTCAAAAAGACCAAAAAAAAAAAAAAAAGAATCTCCCAGCAGGGTGGAAATGGAAGGATTTCCTCAGTGGGGAGGCCTCACAACAGCTGCAGGTGACAGAGAGACTTTTCCTCCAGGATGGGGCAGAGTGGGTCTGCTTGTACCCTCCCCACCTGTATCCACCATGGGGTCCACATGGTGTCATAAGGTAGAGCAAAACGAAATAAAAGCAAGGAGAGTAAAGGTACTCAGGTCAAACAGGAAGCAGAAGCCAGGTGTGTCATGTATTCCTATAATGTCAGCATTCAGGAGGCTGAGTCAGGATGACTGAATTTCAAGGGCAACCTGGGGTTGCATAGTGAATTTAAGACCAGCCTAACTACATATGCAAGACCCTGTCTCAAACAAAACAGAAAACAAAAAACTGTCTTTACTCATAGATAATGTAGTCCTGTATGTCAAAAACCTTGCAAAGTCTCTTAAAAAGCTCTTAGAACTACCAAAGAAGGATAGCAAGATAGTGGGGACATAAGATCACTATATTAGAAAAAATGTATATACAAACTTTATTTTGAATTTTTTATTATTATATTCTATGTAGCACATATTTGCAATATGTACAGATTGCATTTGTCTTTTGCCAGAACCACCATCTTCCAGTAATTTGCCCAAATGACTAACACAAAGGGCAAGAGGAGGGGAACCTGGTATAGGTTTTCCAGGCCTTTTAGAAAACATGGGGTTGTTCCTTTGGCCACTTACATGCGAATCTACAAAAAGGGTGACACTGTAGACATCAAGGGTACCGGGTACTGTGCAAAAAGGAAAGCCTCACAAATGTTACCATGGCAAAATGGGAGCGTCTACAAAGTTACCCAGCGTGCCGTTGGCATTCTTGTAAACAAGCAAGTGAAGGGCAAGATGCCTGCCAAGAGGATTAATACGCGTACTGAGCATGTTAGACACTCAAAAAGTCATGATAGCTTCCTGAAATGTGTCAAGGAAAATGATCAGAAAAAGAAGAAAGCCAAAGGAAAGGTACCTGGGTTCAGCTGAAGCGCCCGCCTGCCCCTCCCGGAGAAGCGCACTTTGTGAGGACCAATGGAAAGGAAGCTGAGCTGCTGGAACCTGTTCCCTAGGAATTCATGGCTCTGCCATGGGGGTGTTGCTCTGCCATTCAGTACCTAACTGGCAGCTTAAGTGTTCAGGGTCCTACGTAAAAATAAAATCATCCTGTATTGTAAGGGTGGTTTTCTAAGTTGAACAGAAGTATTTGCAGCAGACTTTCATTGTAACTAGTAATTGTGTCCAAACTCTTCAGTGTTTTTCTTGCTGAAAGATATTGCTGAGGCATTGTGCAAATGTGTACCCAAATATTCAAATAGTTATAAAATATTATATTGGCTTGAAGATCCTGTAAATCACCAGGGGGAAAGATGTATCAAAATAAGCCGGGCATGGTGGCGCATGCCTGTAATCCCAGCACTCGGGAGGCTGAGGCAGGAGGATTGTTGTGAGTTTGAGACCAGCCTGAGCTACAAAGTGAGCTTAAGGCCAGCCTGAACTGCATAGTGAGACCCTGTCTCAAAAAGACAAAAAAAAAAAAAAAAAAAAAAAAAAAAAAAAAAAAAAAAAAAAAAAAAAA
>PVKA01018698.1:0-43352 GCA_004027165.1 Ctenomys sociabilis
TATATATATATATATATATATATATATATATATTTCATTTATTTATGTATTTCTTTGCTATGGTACAGTCTGAACCCAAAGCCTTGTGCGTGCTAGGTAAGTACTCCTCCACAGAGCTAAAGCTATAGCTTTCCACTGTATTTTAATTGTATTTTTGAGACAAAGTCTTGCCAAGGTCCCAGGCCACTCTTGAATCTGTGATCCTCCTGCCTCAGCCTCTCATGTAACTGGGGCTGTAGGGGGTGCTATCATGCTGAGGGTGCACATGTTATTTAGACTGAAACTGATGGATGTCTGTGACTTGATGAAAAATGGAAAGAGTTAAGTTCTTATTTTATTTTTATAATTATTTTCTTTGAAGGGTATAAAGTGTGACAAACAACAACCCAGTTATTAATTCCGTCATATAATTCTATTTTGCCTTTGAATTTTATATTTATAAAATATGGGGCCGGCGAGATAGCTCAGTGGACCAAGTGCTTGCCTACATCACCACGCCAGCATGGTATGCTGAGCCAGTAATCGAGTCCAGGCATGGTGGCACAAGTCTGTAATCCCAGCACTAGGGAGGCTGAAAACAGGAGGCTCACTATGAGTTCCTGCATACACACACACACACACACACCCAAAAAAAAAAAAAAACCCAGCAATGTGCTATAATGTGGATGTCATTTTGATTAAAATAAATTTAAAGCTTATATCAAAAGGGACTAGAAATACAAGTAAGTTGATAAAATAGAGTATAGGGATTAATCAATAACCTTTTTCCATGTAACGTAGTAAACAAAGATAAAATAGAATTGAATAATACAATTAATAAGCAACATCTGATTATTATATATCAGGTGTTATATTTCTCAGATAAAGATACTTAGGCAATGTTTTCTCATTTTTCCCAAAAACTTCCATAAATTCAGTAAATTCCCAGAAGTAAAGCTTATGTAAGTAATATGGTCCTAATAAAAAATAGACAAAATAAAAAAATTACCATATTTTTAGGGAAACAACAAAGTATGTTTCAACATTTAAGCCTATCTAAACAAACCATTATTAAGTGAAAGTGGAAATCAGTATGGTAAATGTCTATTTTGTAAGAAGACAATGACATTATTAAAATTTACAGAAGGCTTCCAAAGTTATATTTGAAGGAAATGTCATGACTTTAAATGATTTTATAAATTAACAAAACAATGAAAATAAGTGATGTTTTCAACTCAAGATGAAAACAAGTGATATTAAAGCAGGAGTTAAAAATCAATAATGATTAAAATCAATTTAACAAATTAAAAAGTAAAAATCAAATTAAAAACCCAAGAGCTCATTATTTGAGAAGGGTGAAAGCAGACATAATATCTATTAAACATTTTCAAGGAGACCAGATTAATTCCACTATAAACGACTTCTCTATTTGATTCACTTCTGAACATTTTCACCCAATTGCTGCCACAACTGTCTTAACAGAACAGATAGCCAGACATTCTCATGTACCAACACCAATGGAAAATTTAGGGAGCCCATCCATGCATTTCTGGGAGTTTCATTTTTCTCCCTGAGCATCAGTGGATCAGGATACAGGATCTTGAGAGAGGTCATGCTTTTCTTATACTGTTTATTACCTTGAAGCCATACTGGTTTCTGACTACCATAAGCAGCTTTTCTTTTTATTTCTCTTTTCCCTTACTCCTCAAGTAATGGGTATTGATTATTAGAAAGCCGATTTGGCCAGAGTACAATGTTCCTATGCTTTCACCCTGTCATATTAAGCAGGGCTCCACCAGCTACTCTATTAAACATACAAATGGCTTCCATAAGCAGAGGGCAAGAGAATACACAAATAAGGATGAGCTAATCATCATTTATAATGGAATTGTTGAGCTAAGGTCTTCTTCGAATGCTCGATGAAAGTCTGCAGCGTCAGACGCCATCAGTGTGTCTTAAGAGCAGACAGAGCGGCAGGGAAGGGAAAGGCACACCTCACACTTTTCAAAGGGAGTTTCTTTCCAAGCAAATGAAAACAACATGGTCGATTAACTTCTATTAACTTCCTCGCATTGTTTTCAGAAATCTGATCCACTTCCCGCCTTTGTTCAGCTAGCTCTGTATTTCATAAACCCTGGCTTTCTACCCGACAGGAGAAGGTAGATGGGTGGATATCATGTTTTAAACATAAATGTGTTCATGAGTATACAAAACTCCCCTCTGTGCCCTCCTTTCATAATCAGAATTAAAAACCAAGCAGAAATATTTTTTTATGCATGCAGGCTGGCTGCTCCTCCATTATGCCTATGAGTAATTTTATTTATTTCCTGTTTTGTTCCAAAAGTGAATTCAGGGTGAGTACTATGAGTAAGACTCACATTAACAAAATCCATTCTAATGTACAATAGGTTAAGATTGACAGCAATTACGTGGGATTTTAAGATTCCATACAGTTAAATGCTTGAGTAAAGAAATAGCATAATGGAAAACTTTTATTTATTATTTATTTAGCAGAACCAGGCATTGAACTAAGGCTCTTGCACTTGCCAAGGAAGTGCTTCTTCCACTGAGCCATCTCCCCAGCCCCTAACTTTTTAAAAGCACCAGCTGAAGGCTGACCTTGTCATCCAGGCCAAGGTGCCCTCTTTCTCCTTCCTTTTCTTCCCCTCCTGTGCTCAGCAAGTGTCTTGCTTCATTTTACTTGAGCTACATGTTCTCACTCCCAAAGCCACCTTGCTCCCATCCTGTCTCCTCGGCCAGTAGTCCTTGCTGATCACCATCCTAACATTCCTTTCTGCTGGGTCCAGTACCATCTTATAAAACACCAGGCTGGCCAAATAGCTCGGTGAACTAAAGCACCTACTAACGGGCACCAGAGCTGGAGGTTTGACCGTGCTGCGCCGGCCCTGACCCTGGGTGCAATGAGCCAGCAATTGAGACTGGGCATGGTGGCGCACACCTGTAATTCCAGCTCTTGGGAGCCTGAAAACAGGAGTCTGATCTAGTAGTGAGACCCTGAACACCCCCTTGACCCTCCCCTAAAACACAGGAAAAAAAAAAAAGGAAGAACCACTCAACAGAAATGTAGGGAAGACAAGATAGCTCAGGGGACTAAGTACCTGCTTAGGCAAGTGCAGGAAGCAGGTCCCACCCTGGCACCGCAGGCCACACCGGCCCCGTCCCCAGGGCGTGCTGAGCTGGCTGCTAAGACCAGGCAGGGCAGCACACACCTGTAATGCTAGCACTGGGGAGGCTAAAAACAAGAGGATCGCTGCAAGTCTGAGCTGAGTAGTGAGGCTGTGTACCAAATACATTTAAAAAAATCTAAAAATTAAACAACTCCACAACACTCTCAGAGCACCTGTCCATCTCATTAACCTAGCATGCAGCAGGCAACACCAGCGTGGTTTTCATCTTTTGTAAATCAGTGCGTTCTTTCTCCTAAATGAAACCGAGTCCTTTTGTTATAGGCAGAGGAGTTAGAAATATTTTTAGGCAGTCAGGCAGGGCCAGACCCTCAAAAGAGATAATACAGGAAACAAAATGTCCGCAACTCTGGGAGGGACTTAGGTTCCTGCTGTGAACCAGACCTAAAGGCCAAACAAATGTTAAGAGTAGCACCTCGGATTGATATTCTAAATAGGTAGTGATCACCTAAAAAGACCCAAGTGAGTCACTAGCCCAACCCCCAACGGGAGGAGACCCTGTCCCGTATTCATGCCTGCTTACTTCGTGACTCGCTTCCCCATTTGGTCCTGGGCCTAATCAACTTTACCTGAGCAGTGGTGCTTTGTAATCCCATTGGCTGACCATAGTTTTATCCCACCCCACATCCACCTAAGCGAGACCCCTTCTCTACCTTAGTCCCACACGGTTTTGCCCTATAAAAATACCCAGAAAGAGGCAGCTTCCTGGGCAACCCACTCGGGTCCCCCTTCTGTTCCTCTCTGACAGAAGCTTTTCTTCCCAATAAAGTTTTATCCTCAACCTCCCTCCGTTTGTTCCTAAAATTCATTCTTCGGTTTTATAGAAAACGAATTCATCCAGGTCAGGGCCGGAGTTTTATTTCCCTGAGAGGGACAGAAGGGGGACCCGAGCAGATTGCCTGGGGAAGCTGCCTCTTTTAGGGACTTTTACAGGGCAAAACCATGGGGAACTAAGGTAGAGGAGGGGTCTCGCTTAAGTGGATTGTGAGGTGGGACAAAACTATGGTCACCCAATGGGATTACAAAGCACCATTGCTCAGGTAAAGTTGATTAGGCCCAGAACCAAATGAGGAATCGAGTCACATAGTAAGCTGGCATGAATAGGAACAGAGTCTCTTCCCCTCGGGCGTTGGGCTAATGACTCACTTGGGTCTTTTTAGGTGATCACTACTTATTTAGAATATCAATCCGAGGTGCTACTCTTAACATTTGTTTGGCCTTTAGGTCTGGTTCACAGCAGGAACCTAAGTCCCTCCCAGAGTTGCGGACATTTTGTTTCCTGTATTATCTCTTTTGAGGGCCTGGCCCTGCCTGACTGCCTGAAAATACTTCTATCTAACTCCTCTGCCTACAACACTTTGAGACAATCAACTGCTGCACATTTGTTTCCACAAGCAGGGTTCCTCATACATGCTGAAGAATTAAGACCCAGCCTGTCAGACCTGCCTTTAGCAAGTTCAGCTGTAGGTCTTTGTTCTGAAACAGCTACATGTGCACCCCAGGGGAGTACTGGGGACCCTGGAGCATGCAAGACAAAGATGATGCATTTGTGAAGTTGCTTTCCCTTCAGTAGCTTAAGCAGTGTCTTCTAAAATAAAACCAACATAACATGGGGCATATTGCAATTTTATTTATTTATTTATTTATTGTATTTTAGGGAAAGGTCTACAGGGTGTTCAAGGTCTCAATACTAGATTGGACTCATAGTGATGCACCTGTTCACAGCCTCCCAAGAGCTGGGCATACAGGCACAATGCCACCACGCCCGGTCTCAATTGCTATCAGTACACCCTTGGGTCGGATTGAACCCCTGGCCCCTGCTCCTACTTGCAGGAGCTTTAATCTGCTGAGCTATTTGGCTAGCCCTGGATATTACAATTTTAAATGAATTTCAAAAGTGGCAAACTTTTAAAATAAAAGAAATGCAAATTAGTTATTTGAACCAGTGTTTCCAGGTCATCTTCAGTTCCTTCCTGGAGGAATCTGACTTGCTACACCATTTGAGGACAGTTATGTGGAAATTTCTGTGAAATACCCTGAAGATTATAAATGGATAGTGGGAGAAAAACACCATCATTCCCCTCCCCCCATCATTTCTATTTTAAGGCACAACCAGTACACAGTTTGCTTTCGTTAAAATGAGTAATAGAAAATAAGTCGGGAAACCCCAGATACTCAGGAGGCTGAGGCAGAAAGGTCACAAGTGCAAGACCAGCCTGGACAAACTGAATGAGATTATGTTTCAAAATAAAAATAGAGGACCTGGGGAGTTAGCTCAGTAGAATAAGCCTTTGCCTGGCAAGCACAGGGTTCTGAGCTCAATCCCTGTTATTGCCAAAAAATAAAAAATAAAAATAGAAAGAGCTGGGACTGTAGACCAATGGTAGAGCAGGCACTCTTGGGGCCAACATCCAAAATAAGAAAGGAGTGGGGAGATGTTAGACTGTTCTGAAGATTTTTCTTTCAACTCTTAACTTTATTCCCTTATGATCTATTTATCACATCTGGTGCAAATACAAATGGATTTTAGTGTGATCACTCTTAAAATTACTCTGAAGCTAAGAAGTCTAACTGGAAATGCTTTGTCACAAGTGGGAGCGATGGTCCATAAGAGCAGCTCATTAGGGGTTTCAAGCACAGAAAGAAACAGGCAGATTGGACTTAAAAAGCAAAAATGTTTTTTAAAGCATTCTTTTTAAATCAGAATCTATATGATATATACACTCACTATCCAGTACATCATCTGTTAACTAGTTATCTTTAATTCAGTGTACAGAGTATGCATCATGTGCTGGAAATACACAGAAAACTTAGTCAAGCACAAGTAGCTTAGCCTGAGACCCTCAGCATGGTTTATCGCCTTTCTAAGGTAGTTACTACAGGAAACCTGCCTTTAGATTTCCCAAGCAACTTCCTGGTGGGCCTTTTCAGCCACCAAAGAGCTGCAGCCAAACCATGTTCTTTGAGGTTGTTCGTTCTAAGTGAATTGGTAATATGTTTCATATGCTTCTGGAATTATCTGTACTTTAATATCTTCTGGGAGTTACCAGGTCCTCATTGGATCAGATCTCCCCTTGTGCTACCTACTTTCAGGCACATGGTGCTCACAGTGAGGGCTGCAGGTTCTGTCCCCTCAGTCAAATGTGACTTTGGGACTGCACCTAGAAAATAATCACTTCCTAATTTCTTCATGAGAAACTGAGGTCAGGAGAAATTGCCCCACGCCAAACAGGACTTACTAGTTTGCTCCTTTCATTCCAGGATTCCATTTCTAGTCAGAAGGGAAAGGACGAGAAAAAACAGTTCTGAAAACACCCAGAGGGCTCAGAAGATGACCCCAGTCCAGTAGAGAGCACAGCACCAGCCAACATCTTGGGGTTTAGCTCAGGAAGACTGCACAGAGAGCAGCCACACCAATGGAAATCGAAGTCATAAATATAGTAAATTGCTTGAAAATTAAAATAATAATAAATAGTCTCAGCACCTACAAGACAGGAGTTCCAATTCTAGTTTTAGGGGTGATAATGGCCACCTGGGCCCTGGGCCAAGCTAGAGGAGGACTTGGGAACTGAGCACCCCAAGTCCCAGGGTTCGCCCTGCACAGCAGGAGACAACCAACAGACCAACCTGGTCAAGAAAGAGACCAACTCCCAAGTGGAGAGGGTTTTTCCCAGACTGAAGTGCTGGCCTTCCACAGAAAGCAGGTGAGGGATGGACACTGGAGTGTGTCCCTTCTTGGAGAGGGAGTCAGCTAGTGGGGATCTTCAGAGGAGGCCCAGGCACAGACCAGAAAGATCACAAGCCCTGCACTCTGCTGTGGGAGGTAAGGTTGGGTTGGAGTAGCAGAGGGGAGATCATGAAGAAAGTGCTGTGTCTGGGCTCCGGCACCTCCACTTCATCCTACAGAAATGAAAGGCCTGAACTACTCTAGTCAACACAGAGGGAGACCTAATTGGATTCACTTACATCAGAGCCCTCTTGATTTTGGTCAAGGGTTTGTCAGTCTCCAGCTGGAATTTGATGCCATTGTTGCAGCTGAATTTCCTACTATAGCCAAGGTAGCATCGTAATGGCTGGCAACTACTTTCTCTCTCTGTCAGTTCTCTGACAAAACCAAAAAAAGGGGATACAAATGAATGACCATTTTGTATCTGTACATTCAAAATAGGATAAATAAACAGCAACTTTCTCTTAATTAAATGAATAAAAAGATTTGTTCTAATAGTGTTAGTGGACAGGCTATCATGTCTGCATCTTGTACTATGAATAACCACTAAGAAGACAACGAAATGCAATGTATTAATTATTGAAACTGTCCGCCTAATCGGTTTTGAAACTGTCTCATTGCTACTTCTTTCTCAATAAAATAATTTTTAAAAAAATATCTGGATTGTCTGGAGGTTGTAAACAATATTATGCCTTCTCCCACATGTCAGGGCACTGGGCGGAAGAATTTGCATAGCCATGCACGTGAGTGCATGGGCACACACACATAAGCAAAAGCCCCCAGAAATGTAAAAAGACAACAATATGTTTTCTAAAATTCCCAACTCTCCCCAAAGCAGTTCAGAAGGCCTATTATCAGATCACAGTGCAGTAAAAACACAGAAACTATTCAAGCATATGGAAATTAAGCAACACTCTTGATAACCAATGGACCAGGGAGAAAATTAAGTAATAAGCATAAGACATTTCCAATAATTATATAGAAATATGAAATATTTTCTGGAAATTATGAAATAGAATGAAAGAAGTCCTATAAGGAAAGTATATAGTGGTGAGTGCCCACATCAGAAAATTAAAATAAGCCCATACAAATAACTTAATAATGTATCACAAGCTCTTAGAAAAATAAGAACAAGACCCACCCAAGCCCAGGCCCTGCAAGTGTGTGGGAGAGCTTCTGTGCTCACCTACCCCCACTGGACCTCTCAGGACCAAGCCTAGGCTCACCCTGTGAGTGAGACCTATCACTGCGCTCTTGAGAAACACCACCCCACCCCTCTGGAGCCAGCCCAAGCTCGCCTTGTGAGTAAGAACTTTCACCTAGCTCTTGGGACCCGCCCAGCCCCGCCCAAGCCCAGGCTGTATGAGTGTGTGGGACAGCTTTTGCACTCTCCTGCCCCCACAACTCCCCAGACCCAGGCCAGCCTGGCATACAGGCCTAGAGTGAAACTCTGCAGCTGAAGTCTCTGCAGAGAGACTAGGGGCCAAAACCATGCAGCTACTACAAGAGCAGAACATCTTGCCAGAGGGGCACAATAGTCTCAATATGTTTGAGACAGCAATATGTTTTCTAAAATTCCCAACTCTCCCCAAAGCAGTTCAGAAGGCCTATTATCAGATCACAGTGCAGTAAAAACACAGAAACTATTCAAGCATATGGAAATTAAGCAACACTCTTGATAACCAATGGACCAGGGAGAAAATTAAATAATAAGTGTAAGACAATTCCAATAATTATATAGAAATATGAAATATTTCTCTAAGGTTAGCAGCAGGAAGGAGCTGAGCACAGTAGCTAGACCTAAGCCAGCCACAACTGGATGGACTCAAACTTAGGATATCTGCACTGGAATTTTAGTAGGTGCTAAGGTTATGACTGCACCAAATCTCTATACCAAAGGTCAGAGTACACTGCTGTACAAAATAACAAAGAGAAGGAGCAAAATGCAACCTCAGGTCCTGAGCCCACACAGAACAAATGCAGAGGACACTAGCATAGCTGAAATGTCTGAATTAATAGCATCTGAAGAAAAGAAACAACAGCAGAAAGGTACAAAGGAACTCAGGTCACAACAAATTTCTGAAATTAAAAAAAAAAGAAATCTGAATTAAGAGCATCTAAAATAAAGAATCAAATGCAGAAACAGATAGAGGAAATCAGATCGGAACTAATCTCTAGGGCTGGGGAGATGGTTCAGTAGAATAAGCACTTCCCTGGCAAGTGAAAGGGTCTGAGTTCAATCCCCAGTTCTGCAAAAAAAAAAAAAAAAAGAACTAATCTCGAAAGTAAAAGGAATAACAACTGCTACTCAAGAAGACACTGATTTAAAAAAAATAGAGGAGATTAGAAAAGCGATGGACTTCTTGAATGAGCAGTACAAGAAAGAAATGGATTGCATAAAACAGAGTCAAAGAGATATAGAGCAACTTAAAATTTCAATCACAAGCTTGTAAAACCATTTGAGTGAAAGTGAAGATAGACTTTCAGATCTTGAAGATGCTGTTGCAGCTAGTGAAAAGATAAGAAAAGATTTCTTAAAAACAACTAGGATGCAGGAAAAAATAATTCATCACCTGTAAGATGATGCAAAGATGAACAACGTGAGTCTAATAAGCATCAATGAGAAAGAAGGAGTCAATGTAAATGTTATAAAAAGAATATGGGCAGAAGTAATAGCAGAAAACTTTCCAAATGTGAGGAAACAATCTGATATTCAGTAACTGAAGCATACAGAATTCCAAATAACATCAACACAATTAAAAACACACTGAGACATATAATAGTCAAGATCCCAGAAATCCAGCACAATAACAATATACTGAAAGCCACTAGAGAAAAGAAACAGATCACATTTAAAGGAAAACCCATCAGGATAACAACAAACTTCACAAACCATGAAGGTAAGAAGAGCATGGAGCAGAGTACTTCAAGTCCTCTATAAAAACAAATTCCAGCCCACATATCCTGCAAAATTCTCAAGTTTGATAAAGAAGTTAAATGCTTCCATGATAAAGAACAACTAAAGAATTTCATGATGACAAAGTCAACCCTACACAGACAACTAAAATATGTTCTAGACAGGGAACAAAATGATCCGAATTCCACAAATGAGAACAAAAGGAACCCAATGTATACAGCAAACAAATAAAAACAGGACAAAAAGGAATAAACAACAGCAAGTAAATAACATGTCGAGTGTAAATCAATAAATCCCAATTATGACCATAGGTGTAAATGGTGGTCATTTCACCAATTAAAAGAAACAGACTGGCACAGTGAATTAGGAAACAAAATCCAACAATATGCTGTATACAAGAAACACACTTAATTCATGAAGAAATTCATAGGCTGAAAGTCAAAAGATGGATAATAATACCACATGCCCCAGCACCTCAGAAAAAAAGCAGGAGTAGCAATCCTGATCTCAGACAGTCTCAACTTCAAACCAAGAAGGATAAAATGAAATAAAGAAGGCCCCTATATACTGGTTAGGGGAAATATTCAAGAGAAAGAGGTAACACTCATAAATGTCTATGCACCAAATGCGGGAGCACCCAACTATATAAGACAAATCTTAATGGACATGAAAAACCTAACATCCAATAGGACAATCTTAGCAGAAGTACTTAACACCCCCTTATCCCAAAAAGATGGGTCAAGCAGATTAAAAGTAGCAAAGAAGAAGCAAAACTGCACCACAGCTTGGAACAAATGGACTTAGTGGACATATACAGAGTGTTCCACCCAACAATACCTGAATATACATTTTTATTCAGCTGCACATAGGTCATTTTCTAAAATAGACCACATACTAGCCCATAGGTAATGCTTAAGTATATGCAAGAAAACAGAAATTGTCCCATGCATGTTATCTGACCACAATGCAATGAAACTGGAAATAAACAACAAAAGAAACCAGCAAAACCCACTAAATATATGGAAATTAAGCAGCACTCTACAGTAACCAATGTATCACAGATGAAACTAAACAAGAAATTCAACAATATCTACAATTCAATGAAAAATCAAGCACAACTTATCAGAATTTATGGGATGCGATGAAAGCAGTTCTTAGAGAGAAATTTATAGCTGTGCATACACGTATTAGGAAAACGGAACAGGAACAAATAAACACAATAATTCTGTACCTTGAACATCAAGAAAAGGAAGAGCTAACCAAATCCAGAGCCCAAAGATGGGAAGAAATCATAAAGATTACAGCAGAAATTAATTCAATTGAGAAAAAGAAAACAGTTCAAAGAATTAAATAATCAAAAAGCTGGTTCTTTGAATGATTAAATAAAATTCAGAACCCCCTAGATAATCTCATCAACAAGAAGAAAGCAAAAATTCAACTATAAGCAATAGGGAGTGAAAAGGATGTAATCACCACAGACCCAGTGGAAATTGAGAAGATTATCAATAGCTACTTTGAGAATCGTTATGCTCACAGAATAGAAGACACAGAAGAAATGATTCCTCGAAAGGTACAAATTACCAAAACTGAATCAAGAAGATATAACAACTCTCAATAATCCAATAACAGCCAATGAAATATGAAATGTAATAAAACGCTGGCCAACAAAGAAAAGTCCAGGTCCTGATGAATTCACAGCTGAATTCTACAAGAAATTTATAGAAGATATATTCCTTACACTCCACAAACACTTCAATGAAATTGAAAAGAAAACAGTTCTCCCAAAATCATTTCTGGAGAGGAGAAGATATATTCCTTACACTCCACAAACACTTCAATGAAATTGAAAAGAAAACAGTTCTCCCAAAATCATTTCTGGAGACAAGTATTACTGATTCCAAAACCAGGGAAAGACACAACTAAAAAAGAGAACTACAGGCCAATTCTGCTCATAAACATAGATGCAGAAATCCTCAATAAAATCCTAGCAAACAGAATACAGCAAATCATCAAGAAGCTCATACACCATGACCAGGGAGGATTCATCCCAGAGATGCAAGGTTGGTTCAATATTCAAAATCTATTAATGTAATACATTATATCAATAGAGCCAAAACTAAAAACCACATGATCATCTCAATTGATGCAGAAAAGACTTTTGACAAAGTCCAACACTCCTTCATGTTCAAAGTCCTTCAGGAAATTGGAATAGAAGGACTCTATAAAAGCCATCTATGACAACTCAATGGCTACCATAGTTCTAAATGGGGAAAAACTGAAATCTTTTACTCTTAGATCTGGTACAAGAAGCCGGGCATGGTGGCGCAGGTCTGTAATCCCAGCACTCGGAAGGCTGAGGCAGGAGGACTGTTGTGAGTTCAGGACCAGCCTGAGCTACAAAGTGAGCTCGAGGCCAGCCTGAAGTGCAGTGACACCCTGTCTCAAAAAGACAAAAAAAAAAAAAAAAAGAAAGATCGATACAAGACAAGGATGTCCTCTATCACCCCGCTTATTCAATGTAGTTCTGGAATCATTAGCTACAGGCATTAGGCAAGAGAGAGAAAGAAAAGGAATAAGAATAGGTAAAGAAGAAGCTAAATTAGCATTATTTGCAGATGACATGATACTTTATTTGGAAGACCCAAAGAACTCCATCAAAAAGCTACTAGAATTGATACACAAATTCAGTAATAAAGCAGATACAGAGTCAGTTCTCAAAAGTCAGTAGCACTCCTCTACACATATAACAAACACACTGCAAGGGAAATTAGAGAAACAATACTGTTTACAATAGCACAATAGAAAATGAAATTCCTTGGAATTAATCTAACTAAAGAAGTTAAAGATCTTTTCAAGAAAAATTACAGCACTCTGAAAAAAGAGATCATAGAGGATATCAGAAAATGGAAAGACATTCCTCACTGCTGGAAAGGAAGAACCAACCTAGTGAAGATGGTCATACTCCCCAAATTGTTGTACAGATTTAATGCAATCCCTATGAAACTACTACCAACATACCTCGCAGACCTAGAAAAATCATTCCTAAAATTTATTTGGAACCAGAAAAGACCTAGAATAGCAAAGGCAATACTGGCCAACAAAGACAAAGCAGGAGGAATTAAAATTCTTGACTTGACTTGAAATCAAACTACAAAGCTACTGTGATAAAATCAGCATGGCACTGGCAACAAAATAGACTTGAGGATCAATGGAAAAAATTAGAAGATGCAGAGCCTCTATAAACATACTCACCTACCTTATCTTCAACAAAGGGGCCAAACATGCTCATTGGAAAATCATAGACCCTTCAACAAATGTGCTGGAAAATCTCACTCTCTACATGACCCAAGTCTGTCACAATTCACTAAGATAAAGTCAAAATGGATTAAAGATCTAAACATTAAAACAGAAACACTGAATTTCCTGTTAGAGAAAGTAGGAGGAAGCGTTGAAGATATAGGAGTAGGCAAAGAATTCATGAACAAAAATCAAATTGCATGGGTAATAGTTGAAATAATTAACAACTGGGACTTCTCACTGAGATTTTACATGTCAAAACGAATTACCAACAAAGTGAAATGACAACCCACTAATGTGGAAAAAATCTTAAGTAATAAGCACTCAGACAAAGGTCTGCTCTCTAGAACTTATAAAAAACTAAAAAATATTAGGGTCCCAAAATTTAAAGACCCAATCCAGAAATGAACATGTGAGATGAACACACACTTCTCAGAGGTTGAAATTAAAGAAGTGAATAAATATATGAAAAAATGCTCCACATCACTAGCCATCCATGAAATGCAAATTAAAACAACACTGAGATACCATCTTACCCCAGAAAGAATAGCTATCATAAACAAATCAACTAATAACAAATGTTGGAGAGGCTATGGGGAAAAAGGGAACCCTTCTCCACTGCCTGTGGGAATATAGACTAGTACAACCATTGTGGAAATCAGTGTGGAGACTCCTTAAGAATCTAAGAATGGAAATCCCATTCAAGCCGGCTATCCCCCTACTGAGAATTTTCCCAGAGGAACTGAAAATGTCATATCATAACGATATATGTGTGCCTATGTTCATAACAGCACAATTTGTGATAACCAAATCTTGGAAACAACCCAGATTCCTGTCACCTAAGGAATGGATAAAAAAAGATATGGTATTTTTATACAATGGAGTATTACTCAGCTATAAAGAATGGTAAACTTGAAGTATTTACATTCATGTGGATGCCACTTGAAGATATACTCATAAGTGAAGTAAATCAGACCAATGAGTATATCATACAATGTTCCTAGTATCAGAACAAAAAAGAAGAAATACAAATAGAAAGGTATAACACAATTAAAAGGAAAGTGAGAATTTCAGCATTAAACAATGAAGAGAGGGCAAGGAGAAAAGCTAGGAAACATGACAAGGGCAAAGCCATGCATTTATACTCAGAATATGGGTAAATCAATGATCTTGAAAACATCAGCAGGTTTTGTTTTTCTTTTTTAATCAGCAGGTTTTTAAAACTAGCAGTTACTTGGTAGGATTCTTACCCTGACTAACTATATATTCTGATACCTGTGAACTAATCAACTGCAGTGAAGTTAGCAATGTGTAATAGTAGGGTCATACTTAGAATGCCTGTCATTCTGGTCTTCTAAATATGTACTGCTTGTCATGACATACTAATTATTGCCATACTGTCTCTCAACTAAATGTTTGTTTTTAAAAAAAGGGTAATAAATGAAAAAAGTGTAAAAAAAAAAAAAAAGTCACTGGACTGTCCTGTTACATATTCTTAGATTTTTAAATATCTATGTAAAAATATTTAACTCTTTATTCCTTTTTTAAAAATATTGGGTTTTTTAGCTTTTTTTTTTCTTCATATTCTGTAGGGACTTGAAGTTTAACATATCAATACTTGATGGAAAATATCTGTTTCATGTTATGCCTATGACGTCTGATATTCAGACAGATAGGTTAAAACCAACTGTATATATTGTAGGGTACTAATGAGCTTCTCTGGAGGGTTAACAACCTACATTTTCAGAGCAAAAGTTAGAGAAAAGGAAGGGCTGCAAGGACAGCCAACATTTTGGCCCTAGCCTTTCAACATTTTGGCCCTAGTCAGTGAACACTCAGGACATAGGAGAACCTGTACTGTAACATCAAGTAACTCAGTTGTGTTCAAAATTTTCTGATCAAGGAGATTATGGGGCCACAGAGGAATGCGATTGATGATGTAGAGTGTGTCTAAGGAGAGTCACATGGAGAGAAAATCTTCTCTCAGGCTTTCACAGAGAACAAATTGGTCAAGCAATGGCCATGACTCATCCACATGGCTGACACTGACAAAGGACCCACGAAGTGCAGTACAGGGTTTCAGGATAAATCCTGAGAGGACTTGACTGACATTATCAGATACAAAAGTTCCATTTCTTTTTATATAGATCTTGTTTTATCTTGCAGAAAAGTACAATAAGGAGATATAAAAAGTAAAGTGATATTCATTAGCTGTGCTATAAAAGGCTCAAGTTAACAATTTCTTTTTTTTCTTTTTTGGCAGAACCAGGCATTGAGCTCAGGTCCTTGCACTTGTCAGGCAAGTGTTTATTCCACTGAGCCATCTCCCTGGCCAAGTCAACAACTTCAGTCATTGCCAGTCTTATGGATAACCCACTACAATTATGGACTACTAGACTACATTGCAATATTTTGCTGAATTCCAGCACCTACAATATTTAAATGAGAATGCAATACCTTTGCAAAGTCTGACAAAGCTAAATAGAAAAGGAGGATACAAATGAACAACGTTTTGTATCTGTATGGTCAAAATAGTTAGGAGAGATACATAGGTGCATCCTCTTGGATCATTTAATAGAGAGATTTGTTCTAGTAGTGTTTGTGGCCAGGATATGTCTGCATCTTGTATAAGGAATATCCACTAAGACAACAATATGCAATGTATTAATTAGTGAAACTGTGCTAGTAATAGATTTTGAAAATGTCTCCTTGCTAGTTGTTTCTCAATAAAATTATTTTGAAAAAAGCAAAACAGGAACAAGGTTGGAGATGTAGTTCAGTGGTACAGTGCCTCCTGGAAAGCACAAGGTCTTAGTTCAATTTCCAGTACCACAAAAAAAGAAAGAAGAAGAAAGAAGAAAGAAGAAGGAGAAGGAGAAGGAGAAGAAACAAAGAATAAATCAGGAATAACCCAAAAGAAACTATGAAGATCAGAACAGAAGTAAGTAACATGGAGACTTCATAAAAAAAAAAAAAATCAGTAAATTTAAAAGGTGACCCTTTGGTAGAATAAACCAAATAGAATCTTAACCAATCTTATGAAAAAAAGAAATAAAAAACACAAACTAATGCAATTAGAAATGACAAAGACGTAATCAAAACAGACACTGCCAATGCCCAGGAGTAGCAACTATTTCACAAGCATATGCAAAAAATTGGAGAGCTCAGAACAAATGCAGAGATTCCTAGACACATATGAATTGCTAAAACAGAACCAAGAAGACTTAAAAATCTTGAGCAGGGCCAGCCAGATAGTTCAGCAGACTAAAGAGTCTGCAAGTAGGTACAAGGGCTGGGGGTTCAATCCCTGATCCTGCCATGTCGGGCCTGTCCCCAGGGCACTCTGAGGTGGTGATAAAAATGAATATCACAAGACAGTCATGCTACACTGCTACTATGCTGTACATGGATGGATTTCTAAATATCTATGTAAATATATGTAAGTGTTCATTCCTATTTTTTAAATTTTTTTCTTCTTCATATTCTGTACAGACTTAGAATTTAGTATCTCAATACTTGATGTAAAATACATGTTCCATGTTATGCCTATGATGTCTGATATTTAGACTAATAGTGTGGGTAAACTGAATTGTATAGGCTTCAGGGTAATAATAAACTTCTCTTCTGGAGAGTTAACAACCTAAGTTTGCAGATCAAAAATTGGAGAAAAAGAAATGCTGCAACGTCAGCCAACAATTTGGCCCTAACCTTTCAAGGTCAGTGAACACTCAGGACATAGGAGAACCTGTACTGTAATATCAAGTAACTCAGTTGTGTTTGAAATTTTCTGATCAAGGAGATTATGGGGCCACAGAGGAAAGTGATTGATGATGTAGAGTGTGCCTAAGGAGAGTCACATGGAAAGAAAACATTCTCTCAGGCTTCCACAGAGAGCAAATTGATCAATCAATGGCTGTGACTCATCCAGATGGCTGACACTGACAAGGTTCTACAAAGAGCGGTACAGGGTTACAGGATAAACCCTGAGGATACTTGACTGACCTAATCTGATACAAAAGTTATATTTTTTGTTATATAGGTCTTGCTTTAACTCAGTCTTAGCCATCCAGCAGAAAAGTATAAAAACGGAGGTATACAAAATAAAGTTATATTAATATAATGAGCTGTGAATGGCTCAAGCAAAAAAAAAATCTTGAATAAGGCCAGCCAAATAGCTGAGTGGAATAAAGAGCCTGCAAGCAGGTACAAAGGCTGGGGGTTCGATCCCTGGGCTTGCAGTGCTGGCCCTGCCCCCAGGGCACACTGGGATGGTGATTGAGACTGGGTGTGGTGGTGTTTGCCTGTGATCCCAGCCTTTGGGAGGCTGTAAACAGGCAGATCACTATGAGTGTGATCTAGTAGTGAGACCCTCAACACCCAGTAGACCCTTCCCTAAAACACAAAAAAAAAGAAAGAAAGAAAGAAAGAAAGAAGGAAGGAAGGAAGGAAGGAAGGAAGGAAGGAAGGAAGGAAGGAAGGAAGGAAGGAAAGAAAGAAAGAAAGAAAGAAAGAAAGAAAGAAAGAAAGAAAGAAAGAAAGAAAGAAAGAAAGAAAGAAAGAAAGAGAAAAGAAACTGAGTGGGGAATCCTCAAAAAGCTAAAACTAGAAATTCCATTGATCCAGCTGTCCTTATTCTAGGTATTCCCCAAAAGAAGTAAACTCATTTCATAGGGATGCATGCATACCTGGGTTATAGTGGCATAATTTATAATAGCTAGAGTTTAGAAATAGAAAACATATCCATTAATAAATGAATTGGCTCGGGAAATATGATATCTGTACACAGTGGAAAACTATGCTGCCATAAGGAAAGAAAAACTTAAGCCATTTGTAGGTAAATGAATGCAACTTGAGCACATAAGGAAATAAATTAGATACACAAGATTATATATATATATATATATATATATATATATTTACACAATTTTTTTTCTGTGTTTGTGTGTGTGTGTGTGTGTGTGTGTGTGTGTGTGTGTGTGTGTGTGTATACAGGGTCTCACTGTGCAGCTCGGACTCATAGTGATCCTCCTAATTTTTGCCTTCCTAGTTCTGAAATTATAGGCATGCGCCACCAGGCCCAGATTCCATCACCTGTTCAGCATGCCTAGGGGTGTGTAGTGACAACTATGCTTATATAAATAGTGATAAAAAGGTATATTTTTTTATTTTTTTTAATAAGCATTTACTTGGCAAGCACAAGGGCCTGAGTTCAATCCACAGTTCTGCCAAATAAATAAATAAATAAACAAACAAATAAATATTTTTAGAAAGATGTATTTTTGTATAACAGAGTATTACTCAGCTACAAAAAAGACAAACTCAGGTTTTGCTGTCTTTTTTTTTTTTTTTTTTTTTGATGAAGCTGGGGATTGAACTCAGGCCCTTGCATTTGCCGGGGAAACGCTTATTTCCACTGAGCCATTTCCCCAACTTTGGGGTTTTATAGGTAAATGGATGCAAGTAGAGACCATACTCATAAGTGAAATAAATCAGACTCACATGTGCAAACAGATTGTCTCACTAGTGTAAGAAACTGAAAGAGTAAATAAAATCTGAATGGTATAATAGATACCATGAAAGGGAAATAATCTGTTAAAGAGAAAGAACAACTGGGATGAGGGAGGGAAAGGAGAAAAGAAAGAAGGAAGGGAGGGAAAAGACACATTTATGTGTATATGTAGAATAGCTTGGAACACTGTACTGACAATCTCTGCTGGTCTATTGAAAGGAACAGCTAATGCTTAATTTTTTTTCCTTTTTCTTTTTAATTCCTTAGAACTTTTTAAACCAATTTGCATGCCTATATCTGGTAATCTAAACAGCTAATTTGAATATTGTATTTTGCAATATAACAATCGTTGTGGAATTCCTATTACACTGTTTAGTGAAATTCTGTATTATTTCTAATTTTTTACTATTTTTAATTCTTTAAAAAATACTAAATCCACATAAGAGTAAACATAGTCAGAAATATATATAATATATGATATATAATATATGTACAAATAAAAGGCAAAATAGAAAAACTAGTAGGAGGTATGGAGAAATTCAAATATTCAAATCCTCATATTATATATCCTGTTGTTTCAAAAATATTTTGAAGTACTCTGGAGGCTGAAGCAGGAGGATCATTGGAAGTTTGAGACCAGCTTAGACTATAAAGTGAGCGCAACACCAGCATGAACTGCATAGTGAAACCTTGTCTCAAAAAAAAAAGATTTATATGCCAATTTGTTTTATTTCTACTCTTAGTTTATTTTAGATGGTTGAAAAGCAAGTTCTGTGTTATTACCTGTTCATTTCCTTTTTGTTAAGACTCTTTTTGGCTTATATCTTATACAAGGAGTACTTTGAAGACAACGCACTATACATACTATTGTTATAATTTTATTATTCTGTTATGAAATTCTAGCTTTGCTCCTAGAATTTTATCTGACCTTATCTCATCTCCCATCTATATTTTAAAGACAAAGCTAGCACATCAATATCTGCTTTCTAGAACAGTATCAACAGCAGAAAGAAATATGCCCCACTAAATAAATTTAAAAAAAAAAGAAAGAAATATGCCCCAGGCCAGGGAGATAGCTCAGTAGAATAAGCACTTGCCTGGCAAGTACAAGGACCTGAGCTCAATCCCTGGTTCCACAAAAGAAAAGAAAGAAAAAGAAAAGAAAAGAAAGAAATATGCCCCAAAGTCCTTAGCATATCATAAGGTATTGTGTAAATGCAAGTTTCTACAATAAATTTCCCATTTAGAAATTGTGTTGCTATCAATTCTGTATTTTCCCTGCACATATCTCCCCAGCTTAATTGAGCATAAAATTCAATTGCTTTATATTATGAAATACATCATTGTCCAAAAGTGGCATAAAGGAATTCTTAAACTACCAAGACCGGACATTTCCTGGAAGTCACGCCTCTCTCAGCAAGCCTTCATAAGTTTGACAGGTATTCAAGACTGACGCCCAATGTTTCCCCTTCCACTCACTGCCGAACAGCACCTGGCTCAAATTCTCTGCCGGCCCCAAAGCCACGAGAACCCACGCCACACAGGCTCTCTCTCCTCTCTCCCTAAGAGATGATGTTCAGAAGCAATGTGGCCCTCAGACCTGACCTGGGGGAGGATGACACCACGCTGTCTCACTCACGGCTGGCCTGCACACCTCAGCAGTCAAGGGCAGAGCCAGCCAGGAACCCAAAGCCATCCTGTTGCAAGTTAGGTGTCTGTCCCAACTCTACTCCACCCACACTGGCACAAGGCAAGAAGGGCAAAAGTGGCCACACACACTTGGTTTGTGCTCAGGGTGACACCAGATTTTCCAGCCCTCCCCAAACACCTGTTCTCATGCCCAGGCGTTGCCAAAGCTCCATTCAGGCTGGAATTCAGGAAGTACCCTGAAGGGCCATGTGTGGGTTTTTTCATTTGTTTACTTTCAGTTAAACAAATTGACTTGGATCCAAAACAAAAATATCTGGGACAAGTTTACGTTCTCTAAAATCAAAGAATGACTTTCAGGAACAGTGGAGGTTAAGAGCAGTTTATTGAGAGACAGAAGGAGACCTGAGCGGGTTGCCAAGGAACCCGTCTTTTTTAGAGATTTTTATAGAGCAAACCCATGAGGTGAGACAGGTCTAAGGTAGGGAAAAAAATAGAAAGTTGCAGGGTGGACATGAGGTTGTACAAAACTGTGGTCAATCAATAAAATTACAAGCATAATTGCTCAGGTAAAACTGATGAAATTAGGATCAAATGAGGAAGTGAGTCATATCAAGTGGGTTATGAACACAGAGCAGGGGCCTTTCCTGCAGGAGGCTGGGTTAGTGACTCTTCCTGGTTTTCTCAAGGTGACTGATACCTTTTTAGAATATCAGGGGCTGGCAAGACAGCTCAGCAGACTAAAGTGCCTGATTAGGCAAGTTTAGGCAAGCACAGAGACTGTGGTTTGATCCCTGGCACACCATGCCACGCCAGCCCTGCCCCCAGGACAGGCTGAGCCAGCAGAGTCCAGGCACAGTGGTACATGTCTGTAATCCCAGCACTTGGGAGGCTGAAAGTAGGAGGATCACCATGAGTCCAAATTGTGTAGTGCAGTCCTGCAACAACCAAATATACAAAAACAAGAAAAAAAATCACTTTTGGGCTGGGGAGATAGCTCAGTGGAATAAGTGCTTGGCTGGCTAGTGCAAGGTCCTGAGTTCAAGTACTGGTACCACAAAAAAAAAAAAAAAAAAAAGAATATCAGTCCCTGATGTTCCTCCCTAGGGAGGTATGTGGGTGCACTTGTTTGATCTTTTGTCTTGAGGTCTGGCCCACAGCAGGAGCATGTTTCTCCAACAGTTGCAAGGATCTTGTCTTTCACACTGGCTCCTTTCAGAACCAAGCTCTGTTTGACTGCCTATAATATTTCTGTCCAACTCAGCTGCCTACAATGTCATAACTTGCCATAACAAAAGCCACATGTTCATTTTATGTGAATGTGTCCAATAGCATTAATGCTAGCCACTCACCCATGCCCCCTCCAAAAGAATATATACACTCTAGAATCATGCGGGTTATTAAGGGACTACAAGATAAAATTCTCACATTAGGCTCAATTTCCTTCTCATCAAAAGTTGGAACTCAGGTTTTAGCATATTAAAAAAGCAAAACTAAGAACAAAGAGAGCACTGATAAAATGGAATGTCATAAAGGCAAACAATGAAATTCAAAGCACAGCGTTCTGTACACATCAGAGATTCGTTCAGGAAATTACTTGAACCCCACTGCAATCTTTTGAAACTGCCAGTTGGTTCATTTCATGGCAGGCCAGAAACGCACAGTCAGGTACAAACTGGCAGTGTGACTAGCAGAAGAGCTGGATCTGGGTCAACAGTAGCTTTGATTAGGAGGCTGAGGCGGGAGGATTGTTGTGAGTTCGAGACCAGCCTGAGCTACAAAGTGAGCTCAAGGCCAGCCTGAACTGCATAGTGAGACCCTGTCTCAAAAAGACAAAAAAAAAAAAAAAACCCAAAAAAACAAAACACAAAAAACAAAAAAAAAACAGTAGCTTTGAATCAGAACTATAAACATCACATGGGACGGTGGGAGCACATTCCACTGGGTAGAGGAAAGTCCTTGGGCGGGAAGTAGGTGGGCTTGGCGGTCCTTGTGGCATTGATATTAGCGAGTCACACGCATGCAGCCTTGTTACTTCTCCTGGCCTACCATCGCTGAGCCCCGGGGTCACCTAGGGCTCCTCCCAGGGACCCCGCATCTGCTCTGCACACGCTGTCACAATAGAATACAGGCTTGAGGTCCGGCCAGATAGCTCAGCGGACTAAAGCGCCTGCTTAGGCACAGCTCAGCGGCCGGAGTTCGAGCCTGGTGTGCTGTGCTGGCCCCGCCCCAGGGACGTGCTGAGGCAGCGATTGAGACCGGGCGTGGCGGCCCACTCCTGTAATCCCAGCACTTAGGAAGCTGAAAAACAGGAGGATCACCCAAAGTCCGATCTATGTAGTGAGATCCTGTAGACGCTGTACTAAATACATTAAAAAAAAAAAAAAATACTGGCTCAAAACCATGATTTGAAATGTAAGTGGCTCTTTAACCCATGTAAATAATGGGTCAGGAAATGTGTTCTCTTTGGATTCACAGATTTAGGAGTGAACAGCTTGCAATTATTGGCCAAAGAAGGCAGTAAAAAACCCTTCAAGGAATCCTGGCTTCCTTTCTCTGGCTGCCACTTACCAGTTATCTGACACTTGGCAAGAAAAGAACCCTAAGCCATTGCTTTTTCTAAGAAATGGATCTAATATCTGCTCCATTTATCTCACAAGTTTGTTCTCAAGAGTCCTTTAATCTATATAAAAACATACAAATATAATAATTGATATTAAGATATCTGAAGAAAATCAGTTATTTTTCAAATATAGAGTTGGACAAGATCTTTATGGGCCACAGAAAAACTAATTTGTTATCTAACAAATGAAAATAATTGAACTGCAGAAAAACCTAATTATAATTCTCTCCCCAGATCACTAGATTCATAATTTACACTGCCTTGTGCTTGCTGGGTAGACCATTGCTTAAAATCACTGCTACATAAGATGGCTCCTTCAGTATTTCTTTGAGGATACAAATTCCAGTTGAGCAGACAGTAAAGCATACGTTCAAAATGAAATAATGTTGACATTCTAGGAGATGCTTAAGAAAGTTAAGATGCTACAACCCCAAAAAGTTCTGATAGGATCATATTGCGATTGTCATGATCAAACTGATCTCCCCTAAAGTGAATGATTAGAAAATGAAATTTGAACTGTAAGTCAATGATAAACTTTTAAACTCAGGTGTCATTTCTGAAGGGATGTAATGCTCAACAAACATAAAAGGACCAATACAAGGAAAGTGAGCTTTCAGTTTGGGAGAAATGTAAGTTCTGTTAACCATCTTCTGGCGCTCAGCATAAGCAAGTCCTGCCTTGAATACTAAGCAAATGTAAATAACCTTATGTGGACATTCAAATGTAAATCCTTCTTTACAAATTGTAACAAGGAGCCACATTCTTCTGACAGGCTCCTTGGAAGGCCAGAACTGATCTTAAAGAGCCTTTAGCTCGGCCCTCATCTTACAGGATGAATGGCTATGACATCAAGCAGTGTTGTGTTTTGTTTTGTCTTTTTATCAGAATGATGAAAGAGCTGTGTTACTGGCTTCTTCTCTGGACAATGATTGAGTATTGTGCAGTGGTAAGAGGAGTATCCCACACGGATTAAGAAAGTCTTCAACAAGTAAAGGCATTTATACTTGCCTGTTTCTTCTAAGAAACAAAATAGCATCAGCTATTTTACTCTGATATTTTTGTAAAATCCAGTACTTATAACTTTTGAGTCTAGTTTTTAATGGTAACTTGATTGGTTCTTATTGGGTAAGATTAAATTTGTCAATGACTGCAGCACAACAAAGGTTAACACGCTTGATTTCCTGCTCACATTTATTGGGGCCAAAGAGACTGAAACAGTTGTTTTCCTCCCAAAGGACTGGAAAAATATAATACAATATCAATTTCTTAGGTACATAACAAAACGTCCTGCATTATGAATCAACATGAGATGTAAACGCTCAGAGACAGCAATTCTGACAGCTTTATAAAAAATCGTTCACCTAAGGCATTTCTGAAATAGTCCTTAAAGCTACACATATGTACACGATTCTATACACATAAAGGCGCCTATTCATGATCAGAAAGAAAGGTTCTTCAGAAGCTCTGTGTACAGAAAGCTAAAGAAACACAAACACAGATCCTGAATACTTTTAAAGAGAAAATTTAGATTCTGAGAAACAGTGATTTACATTCAAATAAACATGTAGATTTTTCAAACCTGGGTAGATAACAGTTTTGTGATGCAGACTACAAGGAAAGTTCACACTGTGAAGTGTTTGTTTTGCAAAGGCCACTTTCAAAGTACAGATTTCAAGTCCAAAGCAAATATCCCTGGCATGAACAAATAAGATGCTTCAGATTCTAACATCTGCTTCCATATGGCTTTCCTCCTGGCTTCCCTACCTAAGAGCATGAAAAAGACTTCTAGAAAAGGCAGTGGCTACATTTGTACCTGTTTAATCTGACCATGTCAGGTTGGTGGGTTTTTACATCAGATTACAGTTTAGCCAATTTAAAAATTCTATTTCAAATAGACTCTAATGCTCCAAGCCCAAAAAAGATTTTGTTACAACATCCAGCCTTATGTAGACACACGCTCATTCTAAAACAGAAAGATAAGCTCTAGGAAAGAGTAAAGCTGAGAGGAAGAAACAAGGTTAAGCTCTGTCCCTGGCCAGTTATCCAAGATGAAAATGTCAACCCCAACCTTAAAGCTGTCAGCTCTCTCCTTTGTAAAGAAATTCTCTGGTTTGGCTTGCATCATGTTCCTGGACGCACCAGAATACACTAGGGTTCAGCCTTCCCACCTACCTGTTCCTGGTAGCACTGACAGTTCGCACACATTACTTAAGGTAGAAGTCACCATTTTTCAGGCACTTTACAACATTAAAAAAATTTACCTCTACTTACTTAAAATCATGTTGATAGGCATTTCTTACTCCCTGCCCCTATCACCTCCCCCTCCCACAAGGTAGCTAATTCTGTTATAGAATCTCTGTGGGAAGACAATTCTGTTTTGCCGAGGAAATTAGCATAGACATTTTCTTCCACTTTTACTCAAATTCATGAACTCTTCCTCTGAGACCACAGTGCAGACTCAAAATCTGCCTCCATTTAACAGCCTTTGTGGAGCCAAGCTCAAAGTTTACTAATGGAAGAGTGCATTGCCAACACTGACATTCTTGGTACAAACATTCAATTTCAGCTGAGTTCTTGTGACCTCCTGAGCCATGATGAATGCCCTTTATGAAAGTAGGCTACGTATAAAAAAATGCACATTAGCTGGTTGAATATATGGACATTTATGTGCATACTAAATTGAAATACAGAGATGGAAGAGGGTTTCTCTCTGAAGTGTTGAAAAAAAGCGAAAGTCACTCAGTACTGAGAAATTTCTAGTAAATGATGAAAAAATGATTTTGGTTGATTGCCATTCAAGTTTTCCCAGAGTTCTCATCTATGTTCTATATAAATGGTAGATAAAAATGTACATGATCAATGAATACATATACCAGGCAACGATATATATGTGTGAATTAAAAATTCCTTAATATATACATCCCCACTTACATTACATAGACAAATCTTCACCCTTTAGTAATAGGTCCAGATAGCAGCAACTTAATAATCTAGTTACCCGGTTACCTCAAATGATATGCTAGTCCTGAATATTTCCTGATATGGTATCCCTGGTTTCCAAGAGATGTCTCCCTCAACATTTGTGTAGTTCTCACACAGCACCAGGCTGCAATGCTAATGGACACTGTATAATCCTGTCACTGGAGAAATATGTGTTGCCCTTTCAGAACCTATTTGTGTAAATCTGACTAATAGTACAGTTGGAAACGTAAGACACAACAGGGGGCTATCAATGCAAACTTTTTGAAATATATAAAATTTTTCCATTTGAATTTTTATATATCATTTTATTGTCTTATCAGTGTCTTGTATCCACAGAAAGTATTCAAGTTGTCCTAATGGAACTAGAAAAATTATGCTAAATTATATTGACAAGAAAGTTGCTCTGAACTGTGTTTGAAAATATGCAAATATCTTAATTATCCATTAGGGGTTTTTACTATATATTGAGTACAGGGTCTACAAGGTCTTATTCCACAGACTGGACTCGTAGTGATCCTCCTGTTTTCAGCCTCCCAAGGACTGGGATTACAAGGCATGCACCACCATGCCCGGTCTCCATCGCTTTCTCAGCACGCCCCAGAGCGGGGCCGGCACAGCATGCCGGGGGGAAGTTGTGAGTTTGCAACCAAAATTCACATGTGTACTATGCAAAGGTCTTGAGATCGACTGATGATAAAACATTTTAGTCACTGAAAGAATAACTTTTATGTAAAAATTTATTTTGTGTCTACTATTAGGTATATCCACGCATGCCCAATGGACAGAATTCTAGGAAGGTTGCAAGTCATACGGAGTCTAGTTGTCCATATAAAATTTAGTGTTTACCCCCGACGTACACTTTTAGATCCATTCCAAATCAGCTGATGGTATGAACACAGAGCCCAAGGAAGGTCCCTGCCACCTCGGGTGAAGGTCTGGAGTCTCTCCTACTCCAACCTTAGCTCATATAAATAGTTTTGTAGACCACAGCTCCTGACTGCAAGAGAAGAGTTGGTCACCTTAAAAAAGTAACACTGACCAAAGGTCAGACACTGAATCAGACTGTGTTGTCCTACATGCTGCAGCCCTCTCACTGGGGAAGGACAACTCCCTCTCGCAACAGTCCCTCCCGCTTGAAGCCGAGATCACACGGGAGAAACCTATTGTGTCTCTGCCAAGTCACTGTGGGAAAGCTGGGAACAGCACACCCAGTACCTGGCAGGGCCACAAGCAACATCTCGACTCTGAGATAAGCAGCCTGCTTTAGGGTACAACTCCTATGAGACACTCTCTTTATGCAGTCTTTTCCTTCCCTCCCACAATGGGTTTCCCCTCCCCTAGGTTTCTCACTGTGGCAAATCAACACAGAGCACATTTTCTTCTCAACCTGTATGCTGTCAGCCACAAAAGCATATACTGAAAGTTCACTTAGGCTCCTTGAATTTGGCTGGATGACTAACAGTCCAGTGGAATCCTTTGAATGGTAAAGTGATGATGTACTAATTCCTCCTAAGCAACCCCAAAACTCCCGACATGCTCCACAGACACAGTCCAGATTGCAGAGTGGAGAGAGGTCACTCAGGAACACTGGCAGCCGGGACTCGCCCTTGCCCCGTCCAGCGCGGGCAGAGGATTGTGGGCAGGTTCAAGGTCTGGACACAGAGGCACTTCCAAAGTTTGGCAAGGAAAAGGAGGCAGCGTCACTAAGTGGGCTTTGTTGTGTGCTGTCTCGCAGAACCCAGACATCTGTGGCACGGGAACACAGAGGGCTTTACGTTGTGGAAGGGTCATGCTTCTTCTTCTTGCCCCGGCAGGACTTGCAGACACAGCAGATGATACACGGGGAGGCCAGGAGTAACAAGGGCGAGGTCACCAAGGCAATGATACCGAGTCCCACGAGGATCCCCACCACCTGGAAGTTAGGAAGGAAGTCAGCAGTTAAACCTTCCAGTATGGAGGTCTACTTGTCCCAGTATACACTACATGGAATCTGGAGTCCCCAAGTGACAGAATTTGGTGATGGGGCCTTTGCAAGTTAACAAGGCAATGAAGATGCGACTCTCAGGATAAGATTAGTGCCCTTAAATGAAAGACAGACCACAGGGGAAAAAATGCTATGTAATCCAGCAGGCACAATGTGTCTCAAAGTAAACCTTGATTGATCATAATTAGCATAATGTGTTTTTTTTAATATGTTTTGGCAGGGCTATTAATCTATACTTATGATAATTACCTTGATAGGAAGTTATAAAATAAATAAATGAATCTGATGCTGGCAAAAATCTTTTGAAGGACAAGGGAAGGGGAACAATAAAGAACTGAAAAGTGTGATGTGCATGTACCAGCTCCCCACAATGAACGCAAATCACTTTGGACTGCAAACACATGCTAACAGAAACTTTGAAAATTTTAGAAAAAGAGGTAGTGCCCTTGCAGAAAGAGACACAAGAGGATTTTCTTCCCTTTCTTTGGCATTCTTCCCTTTGAGGACACAGAAAGGAAATGGTCACCTGTGCACCCAAAATGAGTCCTCAGTGGACCCTGACCAGGCCACCCCTGACCTCTCAGACCCCAGCACTCTGAGAAATAAATGTCTACTGTTTAAGCTAATCAGACTATGATCATTTTTCATAACAGCCCAAGCAACTACAACACGCTCTTGGGCACACAGGGCCACTACGTTCACAGGATATCTTAACCAGGGTTGTGCTACGATGTCAACTGGACACAAATGAAAAAGATAAAAAGGGCTAAACCAAAAGCGAGAACCTGGATGCTAAGCCTGGCAGAAAGCTCGGAGAACTGTTAACTGCTGGTGGCTCATTCTCCAGCTGAGTCTCCCCACAGTCCCACATTGATGTTAATAATGAGTTTTAGGGTACGAGCATCAACTTCCTCAAAAGGAGCACAATCTTTGACAGCTACAAATTACTCTTAAAAGAAACCTGTGGACCCTTTGAACCAACTACATAATTACATGGACAGAGGGTCTAAGGCCCAGCATGGGGCTTAGTATTTTAGAGCTCTGCTTTTGGAAGCTAATATGATTCCATGGACTTTTTAAAAGTTCATCCATATTTTTCAAGAGGGAAAGAGCATGTGCATTCACCCTGCAGGCCACTGTTAATTGCTTGGTTCTGTAGTATTCCTGTCCCTCCAGCTTGCCCTCAGAGAGACTCTGCCCCTGAGATGCCTTTCTCCTAGGCCCATCCCAGAACTCTAGGAATCTTCCAGGCTGGCACAAGCAGACAGGGAATGAAGCGGCAAAGATGAAAGGCTGACTTTAGATAGCTCACCACAAGTCAGTTTATCTCAGATCCCGGAAAGGTTACCTGTGTTCGGTTCCACATCACCGATGCTCTTGAGTGGCCAAGTTTATTCCTGCATGGCCCTTTGTCATAATGTCTGAGGAAAATGTCATTCTGAAAAACAAAGGAGGTCTTGGTAAACATGCAGCTTTGAATCAAAAGATGAAGATAAATCACAAACATCACCCAGAGATATCAATACCTTCCTCTAGCAATTCCAAGCCAGCAATCTTTAGTGTGTTTTGGAAACGTTGTAAATCCATCCAGTGAAAATAGATCACACTCAATGAGATTTTTTGATTGATTGTATGAAAAATGAAATAATGCCTGATGAATTATCATACAAAAGTAGTTATAAGCTCCTGTAGAGGCGTAAGATAGGATGGGTGGGCTGCCGTTAGGTCTCTGCAGGGCTGTTGCAGCTACAAACCAGGTGAGAGAAAGGCCACAGAAAGGACTGAGAAAGATGAGGAAGTCCTAAGATATCAAAAAAATTACTACAGTGATGGCTGTAGAAACAGGGAGACAAAATCAGAGATAAGGGGAAGCCACTGTGTAGAAAGAAGGCAGGGGCTTTGTCAAGGGAAAGAATGACACTAGGATGGACTGGGGGGGGAGGTGGTAACCATGCTCTGGACAGGTTAAGCTTGACAAATAGTTCAGAGAGTATTATTTACAGGGAAGTTTGCTAGGTGGATCTGGGTTTCGGAATAAAAGTGATTTGGGCATTGTCATCCATTGGGGTGGGAGAAATTGTAAGTGTGCATGAGATAACTGGAAAGATATATAGACTGAGAATAGCAGAGGTTCCTGAGCATACTTAGGAATTGGTCAAGAAAGAACCTAAGACACAGCCAGAAGGATTGATGGAAAACCAGTAAAGATGGTAACTGAAACGGAGGTGGTCAGGATGTCACAGGAAGTGGAGAATCTGGGAAAGATAAATACTAAAGTCACCACAGGATTTTACCAATAAGAAGTCACTCAAGAGGTACTGAGGCTTTTGTTAAGCCTAAAAGCTAAAGCACAGTGAGAAGCAAGAGAAGACAGGAGAAAAGCCTCACTCGGTTTAGATGACAAATAACAGGAAAGCTAAAACAACAGGACTTCAGAGAACACTGAAGGGGACAAAACCCTGAGGCTACAGACAGGAATCACATTTCCAAGCAAACTTGGAGGATGACCTTGGCCTCTGAGACTGCAAGGCTGAAGGTCTCTGCAGGAACAAACTCAGTGTCCTTGCAACACTCAGAGTCTGTGTCTCTCTCAGACTGGGATTTTAGAAAATCACGCCTGTCCTGGCCCGGCACTTTCAACTTAACGGTAAACAGGAATCAACGCCCTCACATGACATGGATCACTTGCCTGGAGAAAAGCGTCAGTACTGAAGAGCCTAGGCTCTTGGCTACAAAAGAGAAAACAAGATCCAAAAAAACAGTAAGCAGAGAGAGAAGCTTCAACTTTTGAAATCTGGGTACTCGGCCGTTTAGCATCTCTATCATGTTCTCCCAAGTGCCAGCCGGGCACAAGGACAGAATGGAGCATTCTCTGCAACACCGTCCCCAAGGATGCTTCACCCACATGCTGGAGAGCTGGTGCACGCATTCAGTACTCTGCGCTCGTGTCTCCTAAAGAGAACCTCATGGCCCAGCAGCCCTGAGGACACGAACTCAGCAGTCTGGCTAAACTAGAAGGAAAACAGGATGATTTGTTTTTCATTTACAAAGCACATGAGTGGACAATCAATGGGATCCTCATCCACAGAATCACTCATTCAGAATTACAATTGGTCTTCAATATCACACAGACTTAATTTGAGGGGATATGCAAATTTTAAAAATTAAAGTAAAAAACATTTCTTCCGATCTGACCTGTTGACCTTCTAGAATCTAAAATGTGTATTTTCATCTCTTTGGTTTATATCCTTTCTTAAAACATTGAGACTAAGCTGATTGAGATTCTTACTCACAGATGTCACCCAAAACAGCACATCTAATGTTCAGTTAATAAAGCCAGGCCCGAAGAGGTCAGAAGGTCCGCCATGTGAACTGAACTCTCACTCACTGAGTGCGTCCCATATGGGGACACTAATCACACTGTTTGAGTTGAGACAAAACAAGCCACAAAAAACAAAAAGCTGAGAAAGAGAATGGTGACATAACCACGAATTAGGGCTGGCACTGATGTGGACACATAAGTTCAAATGGCCAGGACAGGGAATATCTATCACCAGCTAGCACTACACCAAACTCAGAACAACTGAATAGGAACAAGGTTTTTCTCCAATCCTTCCCACCAACTTTTAACCCCGAGGTTAGCACCTGACCTGCCCCAGGGCTCAATGAAACTGCTTGAATCTGTGAAGACATGCTACATGAATAGAAAGGACAAATAATAATTGGGAATTTCTTTGATTTAGGAAGGGCCATTCATTGATAAAACGGTAGCAGTATTGCTATGAGGCCAGTGAATGAGAGAATTAGGAGACACTACTGACCAGTTCTTTCCCTTCAATTCATAAAGAGATACACAATAAGCAGAGGAACTTGGCCCCCTAAGACATTTACAGCCTAACAATTTGTGAATGCATTACCTTAAATAGCAAAGAGGTGATTAGATTAAAGGCCTTGATGTAAGGGAGACTATTCTACATACTACCCTGATGGCTCCAAACTGATTGCATGTGTCTAAGACCAGAGAACTTTTCCAAGCTATGATTGAAATGAGTGCCATCCAAGAAAGAAGAGAGATGTAACATTGGTGACTTTGAAGATGGAAGGAGGGGGGCCCACCCCAGCTCTGCAGGCAGTGTCAGGAAGGGGAAAGAACAAAAAAATGGATTCTCCTCCAGCACCTACAGGAAGGCAAGCAGCCCTGACAACACCTTGACTTTAACCCAGAAAGACCAATCATAGACTTCTAAATGTATAGAAACATAAAATATTAATAAAGCTGTGTTGATCCATGAAGCTTGCAATACTTGGTTACAGCAGCAGCAATACAAAACTACTACAGTAGCAGAACTTCCCATAATGAAGTAAGAGTAATTCCCCCAAAGCATAAAATACCCTTAAAACATGCTTATATTTAAAACTAGAAAGGAAAAGGTAATAGTTGGGAATTTCTTTGATTTAGGAAGGGATTGTTCATTGATAAAATAGTAGACGAATTGCTATCAGGCCAGTGAATGAGAGAATTAGAAGATACTGTTGAGCAGTTTTTTTAAGCAACCAAAAAGAGGATTTATAGTTATCTGAGGTAGCAGCTCAGGAAATCTCATTAAGAAAAACAAATTATTTCTGCAGGATGAAAATAGGCTCAGTATTCGAAAGGGAAGCCCCAGCGGGCCCAGCTCTGTGCAGACAAGGCACAGCACGACCACGCGTGCGCCTCCCGGCACTCACATCCAGGTTCTGCAGGCAGTACCAGCAGAACGTGTGCTTGCAGTTCTTGCACATCATCTGCGCGCAGCCTTCGTTGCGTTCGATGTAAACGCGGCACACTGGGCATTGCTTAATGGGGGCCTCCTCACCTGTCCCGAATAGTGCCCTGGAAACAAAACCAATGGAAACTGGAATCAGCCCACCGTCATCAGCTGAGTTCCCAGCACTCTAGAAAGCTGGGCAATCAGTGCAGTTTTCTGAACCTCATTCTCTTCCCCAAGAAAAGGGCGGAGGTAAACGCAGTAGAGACACAAACTGTCAGTATTCACAAAACTCAAAACAGCAAGAAAGAATATTTTTATTATTTATTTATTTATTTATTTATTCTGGGTTTTGGTGAATTACACAATTACACTTTCCACTGATGATTTAACTCACTGCAGTGCCAAATTAATATTTCACTCCCTGAGCACACATTGCCCAAGGAAGAAACATAGAAGAGGCAATCATAGCACAGGAAAACCAGTTTGTGATCCAAGTGAGGTGTGCCCTATCAGCTCGCTATGACATAATTGGCAGAGTGGGACTCAGTGATCAGTACTTTAGATAAATGCCATTACTGAAAAGAGCTGCTCCTCACAGATGAATGGCTCAGTAGAGGCACACAGCTCAAGCGGCACAGAAAGCACAGAGTGACCCAAGGAGAGGCAGGCGGACAGGAGCCGCGGTTCTAAGTTACGCTCCAGGTGTCATCATCAGAATTAACCCCAGCATAGACACAGCTAATTCTCCAAGTATTTCCACAGACACAACCAGATTTTGTACTGGGGATAATTTTACATAGCAAGGGGACAGGCTCTGTTTAATCCCCCCCCCTTTCCTTTTTCTTTTTTTTTTGATAAGGCAACAGATAGAGTCTCAGTGTCCTGTATGAGGACCTGCAGGTGTCAAGTGACAAGGTCAGAGTGCAAATATCCCTCTCCTCATGAGCTCTGCACACTGTCCTGTGGTACCCGGAGATCCTACGGCTGTGGCATGAAGAACATAGAAGGCATGGTCCACATCAGGCCGGCTGCTCCCAACAGCTTGTGCATTTAATCTTTTTTTTTTTTTTTTTTTTTGCCTATTTGTTTGGTTTGAGATTTAAGTACCACACAGCCAGGTTACATGCCTAGTCCTGAAGACTGGCCCTACATGCTCCCAGGGCAGCAGGTGATTAAGCCAACTGGACTGTAACACTGGTATTTTGTTCTTGAGATGCAGAACAGCCATAGCCTCCAGCAAAGCAAGGGATCAAATGCAAAGGTCCCTTGCACTGGCCCTGCTGCTGCCAGAAAAACTGTACAAAACAGGAGAGATTTAATTGCTCCACAGCATAGCAAAATCTCAACATTGGCACCATCCTTTTTGAAGATAAGGTACTAAGAATCTCTTCCCATATTTTCCAAGAATGTAAGATGCTTTTTCATTTCTGTGTTCTTTTAGTTATGATTGGCATACCCCATCAGATAATAAGTTAATGAAATGAAAAACATCATTTCTGCTTCATTCTGCAAGCAGGAAAAAGTGAGAGATATGGACAGTAGGCAGATTTGGTAGCGAAGCAAATAGCTGTGAACAAAACCATGACTTCCTGCTGAGAACCATAGAGCACAGGATATCTTTACCTAAAGAGAAAGCAAAACTCATACAAACCCCAATTTCAGCAATATCTAAAAGATTCTGCTAAGACAAGTAAATCCCTCTTAGAACTGCTTTTAAATAGTTATTCTTTGTTAGCAAATTATCAATTCTGGGGTGCCTCTTTGGAAAGTTCTGTAGGAAAATAATATCTACATGTCATCATGAGATAACCCTTCCAAAGTAACTTATATTGAGTTTCTAAGAACAAACACGCTTTCCTTTCTTACCCATGTTCTGTGGGCAGGACAATAGGCTGACTGTCTCTACAGGAGACCTCTGCATGCCAAGCATCCTTGCAACAGGAGCAGAATTTCAGGTGACAAGAAGGGCACTCCACCAATACAGGCTGGCCTGGGTCACTCGAGGCAACAGGACATACGGTCTGACAGTCTGCAACTGGACACCATGTTCGATGGGGGTCCAGGTGAACTTCTAAAACATGAAGAGAAAAAATAAGATAATCTATCTGCTTCCAGTTCAAGTTTGAAGTTTTTTCCTCTTCATTTACCTTTTTCAGAGACTAATATTTATGTAAGTATAATACAACCAAAAGTGACTATTGCTACAGTTATTCTTCATAACAAAGTAATAGATTCAAATCTACCATCCACATAGTCAATCAGCTCTGCCACATTTCTACATAGGAATCAAAAAATTAAAGTATTAAGTATGAATTCAGTTTTTAATCCTGATTAAAATTATTATTTATATATTCAACATCAGGGAGAAAAAGGGTAAGCTGCACAAATAAACACTGTCTTCAATGATGTCTCACCTAACATGGAAATCAATGGGTCTATCCATATCACAGCTCTTCATCTGAATTAGCATCCTTAAGTATATTTCTAATAATCCTGGGGAATGGGGATAGGGAATGGTGGGCCCTTGACATGCTCAAGTCAGAGTTATCCTGCAATTCACAGGTCCTCAGACCTCAAGAGAGATGGACCCTCTAAGATCTTTAAAACTTTGAAAAACCAGTGAAACAGTGACCCACATAAGATCCAATTTCTTGGCCTTTCATTTCTATATCATTCATTATTTTTTTTCCAGACTGTTATAACTGCTTCAGAAATTGCCCAAAGAAATAAATGCTGGTAGGTAAAAGTACTGCTAAGAATCCCCACATCAACTATCTACTTACCACCCATTCTAAGTCATGTCATGTATTTAGGACAGGGTCTACAAGGTCTCACTACACAGATCGCACTCATATTGATCCTCCTGCCTTCAGCCTCCCAATCACTTGGATTCCAGGTGCACACCACCACATCCTCAATCGCATCTCGGTGTGCCCCAGAAGTGGGGCCTGCACAACATGCTGGGGATCAAACCCCAGTCCCTACATCTGCCTAAGCAGGCGCTTTAATCCACTGAACTATCTGGCCAGCCCTCTAAGTCATCTCAAAGTTTGATGAAAAAGAAGGGAAGGGGAAGTTAAGATATATCTACTGTGAAATTGATGGCAAGACCAGCGATCATCTTTAAAAAGGCAGAAGAACAAAACTTCTGCTCAGAACTATAATCAGTCAAAAATACTTGGCAAAGGTCTGACTTGCTCCTGTCAGCTTATTCGTTTAAGCTGAAATGGCACACTGCAAACAGAACAATCAATAAAGCAGCAGCTACAGGATTTGAGGAGCAGCTACTGAGAAGGACGTGAGCTGAAGTGCAGCTGTGGTGCTCAGCCCAATGCGAACTCCAGGAGGACTCGGCCGAGGAGCAGCGGTCTCCTGTGTTTACTCTGACAGCCACACGAAGGGCCATGGAAGGGGTGTAAGGGAAGGGAAAGAAGAGCCCTCACAGCTTTCTGCATGGTCATGTGGCACCTAACCACAGTGGTGCATTCCCAAGTGCACAGTTAGGTGATCTCTTTGTTTAAAAAATGTCATAGAGTGCACTTACACAAACTAAGATAGCTAAGACGTCACTACGCAATAGAATTGCAAGGGATTCGCTACTGCACATGGGGTGCGTCATTGGCCAACATGTCGTCATGTGATGTATGTCTATATTTCCTTCACTGAATGTCTTATTCCTCTAAGATAGCTTCTATAGCTTCCATGACCAAAATTGGACTTAAGGGAGGCAGATTTTTTTTTTATTTTTGTTTTATTGACGTACAAATATCAATGAGACAGTTTTAAGATACCTTGACTAGATGGATTTAATAAATTAATACATTGCAAACTGTTTTCATAATGTTTTGGTATCATAGAAGGTGCATACATGATATTATACTTACAGACATTATTATACCATATGTCTCTTATCAGTAAATTAAGAGAGTGTAGCTCTTTGTGTATCTTATTTTTTATACCTGAATTACATCAAAGATTCAATAATTAATACTTTCTACCTTGTTATTTTCCTAGTGGTTGTCCATAGTACTAGAAGCCGACATACTATCCTGTCCAACCAGCACTAGCGCAAATCCTGCCCCTCATAGAACCATATAGAAGCACAGCGTTATCTATCCCAACTGTACTGTCCATACACACACATCATGATTCTTCCTTTCTATACCCCTTCCTTTGTCTACACCTATCAAAGATGGGCACTCCATTGTCATTCAACTAACATAGGTGCTTGAACTCGACATCATAATCCAACACAGTCCAGCACTCCACAACAATAGTGAATTATCCAAAGAAGTTGTCGACCATAGTCATTTATAGCTCAACTTATTACTATGGCCCCGCGGTGTATACTTCGTTTTTATATTTTTCTGCTGGATGGTTAAGACCTAGATAGAAGAAGACTTATATACCAATACATGTACTTTATGTTTCTTATGAGGTCAGCGAAATCTCCTCAGGGTTTATCTTGTAGTCCTGTACCTTATTCTGTAGATCCTTTGTCTGTGTCATCAATGTGGATGAGTCACAGCCAATGCTTGACCAGTTTGCTCTCTGTGAGAGCTTGAGAGAAAGTCTTCTTTCCATGTCACTCTCCCCAGGCACACTATAGAACTTTGATCTCTTTCCTCTGTGGCTCCATAATCTCCTTGTTCAGAAAATTTGGAGCTCAACTGAGTTTCATGATGTTCCAGTACAGGTTCTCCTATGTCCTGAGTCTTCACTGACCTTGAAAGGTTAGGGCCAAAATGTTGGCTGGCCTTGGGGCTCTTCTATTTCTCCAATTTTGATCTGTGAACTTAGGTTGTTAACCATCCAGAAGAAAAGCTGATTAGTATCCTGCAGCATATGCCATTCACTTTGCCTTATCTAACTCAGTTGATTTTAGTTGTTATGTAAGATTCCATTTGTATTTCTGCTTTTCGCTTCTTATACTAGGGAGACTATATGATATTTACACATGTGTGTCTGGTTTATTTCACTTATGAGTATATGTTCAAGTGGCATCCACTTCAGTATAAATGCTTCCAACTTATCATTCTTAATAGCTGAGTAATACTCCATTATATAGAAATACCACCTCTTTTTCAGCCATTCCTTGTGAGGGATGGACATCTTGGTTGTTTCCAAGATTCTGCTATCACACATTGTGCTGCTATAAACATAGGTACACATATATCACTATGATACAATGTTTTCAGTTCCTCTGGGAAAATTCCCAGTAGGGAGATAGCAGGCTTAAATGGGATTGCTAGTCCTACTCTTTTGAGGAGTCTCCACACTGACCTCCACAATGGTTGTACCAGTCTACATTCCCACTAGCAGTGGAGAAGTGTTCCCTTTTCCCCACAACCTCGCCAACATTTGTTATTGGTTGATTTCCTTATGATAGCCATTCGAGAGACCGACTTTTGTCTCTATCAAAATATAATTGGCTGCTCCTGCTAGCTTTGTGGAATATCTATCCAACATCTCTCCAAATCCCTTTCAGCCTTCCTTGATGAAACACCAATCACTACAATCTGAGATTTACAGAAATGTGTTTTCTCAGACTCCCATGCAGTGAGGGCTTTGGTGTACAACCCACGTCTGACCAAAGGCAGGCAGGGATGGTCCCTCTAGGAGTACCTGGACAAGCCCTCCTCCCTGATATGCCAGAAGAATTACTATTCTTTCTGCCTTTAAACACAGCTGTGTGAGGTCACAATTCTCAGGCCACTTCAACAAGCTGGAAATTCAAAGGGAAAGCTACATAATTTATATAAATTTAGCAGTTAAAGTAACCAAAACTAGGACCACCCACTTAAGGACTTCTTGTACACCCTTTCTTCTCAAGCCATGTCTTGGCAGACACGTTGTCCCTTGCAACTGAAAGCATCTTGATGAATAAGGCACCTTGGTTCATTTGAGGACTATCCCTTCCTGGGGTCTATATTTTGTCATTAAAAGGATCACATCAGAGATGATCTTAAAAGACTTTTCCAAGCCAATGGTCATATCATTCTACATATGAAGAGCACGGAAATGTGCACACTTACACAGAAACAAAATAAACATTCACACACATTATTCTGTAGAAGACCTTGCGCATCACTGTAAAACCTTACATCTTTTTGTAAAAATGTTAATTCATTCATTATTCTAGATCTATAAGGTTTTTGTATAAGTGAGGAAACAATGAATTCATATAGCTCAATATTATGTAAATTTTAAAAAATAAGCTAAATCAATGTGAGAATATGAAGAAATTTCTAAGATGTAAGTTTTTTAAAAAATTGTTGCAAAAGATTATATTTTTTGTAAAAACGAATGTAGAGAAAAATATTTCTAACACTTCTAGAAGAATACTGGAGACGCAGAACAGCAGTTACCCTTGAGTAAAGGCCAGAGGTGGGGGACGAAAACAAGGGTTCCCTTTCGTCATTAATATCAACTGTACAGACTGGCCAGAGACAGCGCGGCTGACTCCGCCATTCTCCTCTATCCCACCAACGCCCGCCCAGCCCCAGAGACCTCCCAAGACAGCAAGACCAACGCCAGGAGTCTACTCCATCCCGCCCACGCCGCCCAGCCAGAGACTGGCTTGAGACAGTGGCTGACTCCAGTGACCTCCTGGATCCCGCGCCAAGCTCTCCCAGCGAGAACGAATTTACAGGACTCACCAGGCTTCCCAGATCAGTGAGAGTGTGGTGAGTCTGAGGGAGAGCCTTTGGCTTCTTCCCATACGCACTACGCAGATCCCTGTCACCAACCCCTCCAAGCCAGTGACTGGCCTGAAACCTCAGGACCCACTCACCAGCACCTCCCCGGATCCCCTGACCTAAAGCCCATTATTCGAGAGGGAATTTGCCCGATTCTCTGGGCATCAAAGGTCAGTGAGTGTAGAACTCCAGGCACGCCGTGCCCGAGAGACATTTCCCAGGGATTCCCTGCCCCCCACCCCCCATGGCCCGGTGACAGCTCCAGGCACACTGTGCCAGGGAAACATTTCCAGGTGATTACCGGTCCCACCCCACAGCCCCAGACCCAGTGCAGGTCGGTCTGGAGTGAGAACTCCAAGTCTGCCACGCCGGAGGGACATTTCTCAGCAATCCACAGTCCCACGCTACAGACCGCACAGCCTGGCCTGTGAGTGAAGGCTCCAGGCCCACTGCACCAGAGGGACCTTTCCCACCCTTCTTGGGTTACGGCCTGTAGACCCAAACCCAGCACAGGCTGGCTGACCCAGTACAGCCTACTCAGTGAATAAGATCATCTACTACCCTTTTGTGAGCCCAGAAGACCCACTAAAGCCGAGGCCCGCCCACCTGGGGAACGACCTGCCTGACACAGGAGGGCTGACCCCGGGAACTAACAGAGGGGAACAAAAGGAGCTGCAGCAAAAAAGGAACTGAACACAACAGCTAGACCCAGGATAGGCATACCTGGAAAATCTCAAACTTAATAGACTGGCACCCAAATCTCATAACAAGCTAAGGTTATAGCTACACCAAAGCTCTACACCAAAGGTCAAAGGTCAGTGCTATACGAAATGACAAAGTGAAGGGGAAAAATGCAATCCCAGACCGTGAGTCCATCAGGAAGGGCAGAGGACACTAGCACAGTTGCAATGAATGAACTAAGAGATACAGCAGCAAAGGAACAACAGCAGAAAGCTATAGAGGAAATAAACCGAGAAGTAATTCCCCAAATTAAAAAAGAAATATTTGAATACATAGTATCTGAAATAAAGAATGAATTCCAGAAACATTGGGTGGAAAAACTATGCTCACCAAGAGCAAGTGCAGAGAGCACTATTTCAGCTGATATATATGAATTAACAGCATCTGAAGCAAAGAACCAACAGCAGAAAGATCATGAGGAACTCAAAGCAGAAATAAGTTCTGAAATCAAAAAAGAACTGTTTGAAGTCATAGGATCTGAAATACTGAAACAAGTCCAGAAATATACAGAGGAAATCCAACTTGGAAGAAACACAGCAGAAAAAGAATTAATAACTACCTCTAAAGAAGACATGGATAAAAAAAAATTGAGATCAGAAATATGATGGATTCCTTGAATGAGCAATACAGAAAAGAAATAGAACACATGAAACACAGTCAAAGAGATTAAGAAGAATTAAAAATAGCAATCACGAGTCTACAAAACCGTCTGAGTGAAAGTGAAGACAGAGTTTCAGATCTTGAAGATGCTGGAGCAGCTAGTGAAAAGGTGAGAAAGGATCTCTTAAAAACAACGAGAATGCAGGAAAAAATAATCCATCACCTGCAGGATGATGCCAGAATGAACAATGTGAGAATAATTGGTATCAATGAGAATGAAAGAGTCAATACAAACGACATAAAAAGAATTTGGGGAGAAATAATCGCAGAAAACTTCCCAAATATGAGGGAACAATCCAACACTCAGGTCACTGAAGCATACAGAATACCAAATAACCTCAACCGAAGTAGAAACACACCGAGACATATAATAGTAAAGATCGCAGAAGTCCAACACAAAAATAATATACTGAAAGCTGATAGAGAAAAGAAGGAGCTCACATTCAAAGGAAAACCCATCAGAATTACAGCCGACTTCTGTACATAAACAATGAAGGCAAGGAGAGCATGGAGCAGAGTTCTTCAAGTCCTACACGAAAACAAATTCCAGCCCAGATTATTATACCCTGCAAAACTCTCTTTCAAGTTTGATGGAGAAGTGAAATACTTCCACGACAAAGAACAACTAAAGAATTTCATGATGACAAAGCCATCCCTTCACAGGCTGCTGAAAGAGGTTCTAGAGAGAGACCACAATGACCAGAACTCCATGAAAGAGAATGGAAGGAACCCTCCAAACAGGACAGTCAATTAAATACAGGTTACAAAGGAGTAAACAATACCAGCTAAATATCATGACAAACATAAGTCAGCACATTTCAATTATAACCATAAATGTAGACGGACTCAATTCTCCAATTAAGAGAAATAGACTGGCACAGTGGATTAGGAAACAAAATCCAACAATATGCTGTATACAAGAAACACACTTAACACAAAAGGACATTCATAGGCTCAAAGTCAAAGGATGGAAAACAATACTACATGATCCAGCACCTCAGAAAAAAGCAGGAGTAGCAATTCTGTTCTCAGACAGTCTCAACTTCAAACCAAGAATGATGAAATGACACAAAGAAGGCCACTATATATTGGTCAGGGGAAAAATTCAAGAGCAAGAAGTAATACTCATAAATATCTATGCACCAAACACAGGAGCACCCAACTATGTAAGACAAATCTTAAGGGACATGAAAAACTTAATGTCTAAGAACACAATCTTAACAGGAGATCTTAACACACCCTTATCTCAAAAAGATAGGTCAACCAAACAAAAAATTAGCAGGGAAGTAGCAGAACTGAACCAGAGCTTGGAACAAATGGACCTGGTGGACATATACAAAGTGTTCCAGCCAACCACAGCTGAATACACATTTTTTTCAGCTGTACACGGGTCATTTTCCAAAATAGACCACATGCTAGTGCAGAGGTCATGCATAAGTATATGCAAGAAAATAGAAATTATCCCATGCATACTATCTGACCACAATGCAATGAAACTGGAAATAAATGACAAAAGAAACCAGAAAAACCCACTAAATTCATGGAAACTAAATAACACCCTACTCAGCAATCAATGGGTTGCAGAAGAAATTCAACAAGAAATTCAACAATATCTACAATTCAATGAAAATTTAAGTACAACTTACCGGAATTTATGGGATGCGATGAAAGCAGTTCTTAGAGGGAAAATAATAGCTATGAACTCACACATTAGGAAAACAGAAAGGGAACAAATTAGCACCTTAATGTTGCACTTCTGACAACTAGAAAAAGAAGATCAAACAAAACCCAGAGCGCAAAGACGAGAAGAAATCATAAAGATTAGAGCAGAAGTTAACCCAACTGAGATGAAAAAAACACTTCAAAGAATCCACAAATCAAAAAGTTGGTTCTTTGAAAAACTAAATAAAGTTGATAAGCCTCTTGCCAACCTCATCAAAAATAGGCAAAAGAAAATTCAAGTACAAGCAATAAGGAATGAAAAGGGTGAAATCACCACAGACCCAGTGGAAATTCAGAAGATTATCAATAGTTACTTCGAGAATCTTTACGCTCACAGAATAGAAGACACAGAAGAAATGGACAGATTCCTCGAAAGGTACAAATTACCAAAACTGAATCAAGAAGAAATTACAACTCTCAATAAGCCGATAACAGCTAACGAAATTCAAAACGTAATAACAAGCCTATGGACAAAGAAAAGTCCACGTCCTGATGGAGTCACAGCTGAATTCTACAAGAAATTTATAGAAGATATAATCCCCACACTCCACAAACTCTTCCACGAAGTTGAAAAGGAAAAAGTCCTCCCAAAATCATTTCTGGAGGCAAGTATAATACTCATTCCAAAACCAGGGAAAGATACAACCAGAAAGGAGAACTACACGCCAGTCTCCCTCATGAACATAAATGCAAAAATACTCAACAAAATGCTGGAAAATAGAATACAGCAAATCATCAAGTAGATCATACAAAGCCGGGCGTGGTGGCGCATGCTTGTAATCCCAGCACTTGGGAGGCTGAGGCAGGAGGATTGTTGTGAGTTCGAGACCAGCCTGAGCTACAAAGTGAGCTTAAAGCCAGCCTGAACTGCATAGCGAGACCCTGTCTCAAAAAAAGAAAAAAAAAAAA